>WUQG02036053.1:0-10838 GCA_011317285.2 Androctonus mauritanicus | reverse complement strand
AGAAATTAAGTCTCAAGAACGACGTACAATGCCTAGGGTTGGGATGGGGTCCGCATAAAAAATGTTGTTCAAGAAGGGTCCTTGGACTACATAAGTTTAAGAACCCCTATTCTACATTAAACAAGCTGATCTTCAAAGTTTCTATTTCATTCATAGCAACAAGCACTGTTCAGAGAAATGTATTGATGTTTTCACATATCTTCAAAGTTTCTTATAATTCACAAAAGAAAAATTTATTTGTTCTTATGAATATCAATATATTAACTGTATACTAATTATTATTTATAATTTTCATATAGAATCTCTATGACACTGTCAATACTATTGAATAAAGATAATATCATATAATTACTATTTACTGACATTCCACTTATAGTTTCAATTTCTAAATGAATGATGCAGAGCACATTCATTTAAATATTGAATATGCTGTGCATCATAATATCATATTTAATAGTGAAAATATTTTTATTTATTTAAAATCTAGCTACAGAAAGGTTTTCAGCTAAACTCAAACATCCGTAGCTTCTGAATATTCCAGAAATACAAATATTATCAAATAGAACACCCTTGTCTTTCTGGTGCATTGAGTGCCTAAGGATGGTTATTTTTCTGTTGAAAATGTTTCCATAATTGGATTTTAAATTAAATAAAAATATTTTACTGCTAATTAGTGCATTCTAAATGGCCTTTGGGATTTTAAGCAGTGTTATTAATAACATGGTATCATATTCTGCCAAGAATGACTTAATAATTTGTTCTGGGATTAATTTGCCATTTTGAGTCTCCATGAAATATCAAGCAAATTGGTTCGTAGGATGTATTCTACATCTTTCTAGAGTAAGTCACAATTTGCAACACATGTTCATCATCCATAAAAATATTTTATCTTCTTTACATTAGTTAAGAAGAATTCAAAATTTTAATATATCTGCAAATTTAATATATCATACGAATAACATTCAACTATAACTATTGTATAACAAATACATGTTGAACTGTTTTAAAAAAACAACAATCATGAATCCTAAAA
Organism: Androctonus mauritanicus; assembly: GCA_011317285.2. NCBI lineage: Eukaryota > Metazoa > Arthropoda > Arachnida > Scorpiones > Buthidae > Androctonus > Androctonus mauritanicus. The sequence continues at coordinate 9,805 of WUQG02036053.1, read as the reverse complement.
TAAACAAGATAGTTTTTGGAAGCATGATACACATTTGATTATTAGATTTTCATTCTCGGTAAATATTTTTTTTCCATGTAGAAAGTAGGATAGAAATTAAAAAAAGAAAAAATTCGTGCCCTCTAGGGAAAGTGCCTCAATTCAGTGCATTGGCAGTATCGTCATAGTTACGCCACTGTTAAGCGCAATGTATCATGAATTTCTTATAAAATCCAGAAATTGAATATATAAATCCTTTAAGTATAGTGGAGAACGAACCAAACTGATGGATCAGATATAATGCAAAATCACATTATTGACTTAATGAAAACATTGCAATTTTATATTTATTTTTAATACTCGTTGTTGGATATTCCTATAAATGTTTATCATTAACCAAATTTCGTCGGCTAATGATAATTATCACCATTGGATAATAACAGACATCGCAATTCGGAATGCTATTAATTTTTCCGAGTAAAACGGGAAGCGATTTTGTTTCGATCTCTCGGTCAACTCACACTGACCGGACTTTCAGAAACAGCTGAATCAATCGAGCATTTACCAATGGAAGAAACCAATTTTATACTCACTTAGATTTTCCCACGGCACTATCACCTAAGCAAATGATTTTAATTCTGAGGTTTCCCTCGGCATCGGGCAACGCGTAATCGAATTTTCCAACTTCTCCGCCGGATGCAACCTCATCCTCCATCTTGCTTTGATACCGTCCAAAAATCGGACATCGACCACCAGAGGCGCCACTACGACGATGTATATACCGTTCGAACGCTTGCCCGAACAATTTGGAGTATTGATCAGCTGTAAAACTGCGTTGTTGCAACGACAGTTAGCTTGACTCGGAAACCGACACGTCGGATTTAATTGCGTACCCACAGGGCCGCGCCAAGCCTTATCAGCGCCTTTGTGCAAACATAAACTTTGCGCTTTTTTAAATATAATAAAAATGACATCCCAAATAAAAAACATGTTTCTATAAAAATGTTTATTAATATAAAACAAAAAAACAAATACCTATAATAATAATATTAACATATTTTAAGATAAGTTTCTTTTATGATTCAAGTGTATACATGGAATTTCACAGATAGACGTAACTGATAAATCCTTTCTGTTACTTAGATTCCATATACACCGTGCTGGTTTAATGACTTGCTTGTACTGTATGCTTTCTACTCCTCAATGTTTCGAAAAAGACGTCGCGTGTTGCATAAACGTAAAACAAATGAAGATTTTTTGAGCGTACAAATCTTAATATAGATTCTTCTTCTTCCACCTATTGATATGGTTACTATAGCTGGCGCTCTTAATATAGGTTTATTCAATTGAAAGAATATAATTGCAGCTACCGGAAATTCAACACACTCAGGTTGTGATACACGTTCGTGTTGGATTAACTGCAATTTCCGTAGTTTGCGGCTAACAGTTATATCACAAAATAATTCCTACGTAACTAGAAGCATCGTTACGATTAGTTCTTATAAGTTAGAATCTAATCTAAAATTTGGCAACAGTAATCAAAGTTCTGACGTAAATCTATTAATCGAAAACAAATACCGCTTGTAAAAATTGACAACAGAAAAATGAGCTATCGTTTTGATGTATAACAGGAGGTCAATCAAAAAATTGACCTCGTGTTATACATCATGAATATTTTTATATTAATAGTTTCAAGTTTCAATAATTTATTTTAAAATTTCAGTTTTTCGGCGCCTTTAAATTCTTGGCGCCGTCGTGCCCTCACGACTCGTTCTTATAGATGGGCATCCCAGCATACACATTATATACCTTTTGGAATAGAAATTTTACTTGTGGCGTGATTATTCCAAATAGATGTTTTGTTTATGATATAATTTGGGAAATAATTCTATTTTTAGGTTTTTTTCCAATATAATATTTAAATAATACAATATTGTACTAATATTTATATTCATTTGCTACACTTACAAGTAAAATCACTTCATACTTGTAATCAGGTTAGTAAATTGATAACTCTATTATATAATTATACGAAAACTTAAAAAGTTTTTATTTAACGAAGTTTTTCGGATTACGAATCTATTCAGCCTTAGGCATTGACTCCACGGGGCAACTGAGAGCAATCGGCTCAGGACCGCACCCAGAGTAGTTGTCGCAAGGGTGCCACACCTAATACGCCGCGTAAATATTTTTATAAATATATTTTATCCGGGTTTTAAGCCGTTCCTAAATCTTGCACTCTTTGCACTCCCGCTTGATTCAGTCCTAAGTCGGACTCATGAAAATTCGAACACTATCAAAAATGTCTTTTCGTCCCGTGTTATTTTATATACAACAGTGCAAAAATCATCATAAACGCAAATAAGCACTAATATCAAAATGAACGTTCGTTTTTGCGTAATTTTTCATGAAAAACTATATAAATATTTGCAATATTGATAATTCTTGCCTCCATGGCAAACAATTAAAAATCGGAATCGCTATGCTGTGCATAGAATTAATAACATCAATATGAAAACTACCCGGCTTATCCAACTCTTGATGGAGTCTAAACGGACGTTCCCAAGTTAGAATACCAAAGTATGAACCAAAGAATTGTATGTAGAAGGCGCATCTTTCTACATTAACAATCAAAAATTTAATAAGTTTAAATACCGTATTCAAAATTTAAATTAATTTTTATTAGTTTACATTTTCAATATTATCGTATAAATTAATTTTAATTTGATAAATTTTAGAATAAAATAGATTTTTTAAAAAATCAACTAAAGTAATTAAGTGGTCCTAATAGCGACCTCAATTATAAGAATATTTATTATAACAAAATAAAAATACAACCAAATTATATAATACGATAAACTCCTGTATAACGCGCTCTCCTTTAACGCGACGAAAAAATTGCGACTAGTACTCCTACAACGCTATAAAAATTCCGTAAAATGCGTAGAATAAATTTTTTTAACGTTACTTATAATATCCGTTGATTATAATAAAAACCAAACGATGTTTATTTTGTTTCCATGACAACTTTAGCAACTTTTTCGTCCGATTATACGAATCCGTATTTTCGAAGTCTGTGTTAGAGGAGTCTATTTGTATAGAATATATATATATATATATATATTTAATTTAGTTACTTGTATTCTGTTTTATTTTTTCCTTTATTAAAAGAAATATTTTTTAAACAAATTAATTAACAAACATCTCATTAGCAATATGCGATCAGTGCTGGAATTCAGAGACAAGTTCATCAGGTCGCGTTATACGAGACCTGATTATCAGACGATCTGCATAAAATCGTCTGATAATCAGGCCATTTTATGAGTAAGTATTATTTTATAATATTCTCTTAATTTTAGAGAAACTACAAAGAATTGCTTTATATATTGTACTTCCAGTGAATATCTCATTATGAAAAAAATTACTAGTGAACGACTAACCTTGAAAATTTGGATATGCTTCACTGTCATACACGTAACTAACTTGTAAGCTAAATGTTAGATAGAAGGGATGATGCCATCTTATTTTATCGATAAAGGTTCGCGGTTAAAACAGTTGAAGATCGCTAACGTAGACAATTGATTTCATAATATTAATTACAGTATTATTATTATAAGTGTCTTCTTCGAAGAGCAACAGGAGCAATCGACCGAGTGAAAATTTGAACATGGAGAAAAACACATCATAAATATAATTTAATCATTAATATCAAAACGACTGTGCACTTTGTATAAAATTTTCGTGAAAAGTTATATATATATTTTGGATATTGATAACTCAGCCCGTAATAAAAATTAAAAGTCGAGATGTCGCTGAATAATTATAAATTGATTTTTTTTTATTAAAATTTCTTTTATTTTTTTGAATGGTTACGGGAGAAGATATTAGAAATTCTTTTAATTTTATATAAAAAATTTAAGTTAATAATTATTTTGATATTAATTAGGGAGAAGTTAAATGTTTATTTTAATAACATTAAAATAAATATTGAAGATTTAGCTTCCCTCTTTTCTATCTCTTTGTGATGGAATTTCGGATTACCATATTTTATCCGTGCCAATTTAATGATTCTTCTATAACTTTTCTTAATTTTAGCTTTTTAAGTCTTAGAGAAGTATAGCATTTAAATTCGTGCAGATACAGAATATATTTGATCTGTAAGCATTTTATATACAGTATGTAGATTTTTATCTTTATATAAAATCGGAGAATGATTAGGGCATCAATGTTGGTGTGATGAAATATAATGAAGGGGAGGAAGAAAGTCAAAACTGTTCGCAATAGCATGATGTAACTTATGGATGATCCCTGTTACATGAAAAACTTAATTGACGAATAAAATAAATTTACTTAGGCATCTTTGCAGATCTCCTTTTTTTAATTACATTGTTTATACTGTAACGGTTTTGACAATTTCCAAATTAAAAAATCTTAAAAAAATTATACATAGTGCGGCAAGTCAACCATAGTATATAGTTATGCATTTCTGCTGTCAACGCCCTCTTCAATCTTAAACCAAAGTTAACTGCAAAAAGTATATAAATATAAGTATACAAATAAAAATCCAATTAAAAACTAGATTCTTATTGTATTTTTAGAAGATTTTTATAAAAAGAATAAGATAAATTTTGTAACTTTTAGGCTAAATTATGTAAATTTTTTTAGTTAAAATATTATGTAAATTTTTTGTAGTTAACTCTGGGTTTAAGACTGAAGAGGGCGTTGACAACCGAAATGCATATCTATACTACGGTTGATTGTACTGTGTATAATTTTTTTAAGATTTTATAATTTGGAAATTGTCAAAACCGTTACGATGTAAACAATGTAATTAAAAAAGGCAGGTTTATAAAGATGCCTAAGTAAATTTATTTTACAATGTACATTGTCTATATATCCAAGATTGATTATTAATTGATGAATATTTAAATCTCTTATTATAATATTTTCATAAGCAAATTTTAATGCAATTATTTAAAATTATACAATGTAAAGCACTTATATTTAAGTATTATCGATTATTTTCTCGATAAACAGATGCTTTATTAGATTTTGTTCATAGTGTAGTGATGATAAAATAAGTTTATAAACGAAAACTTTCCCTACGTCTAGATCGGACAAGAGATAGCTATTTCGGCAAGCGTAGATACTCTTTCTCTATACGTCGATTATAGCTCTGGGAATGATATGATATATTATTTCCTTGAATTAAAATATTATATATATCAGAAATTATAAATATTTATATCAGCGGCCTTCGGTATCTGCGGGATTGGTTCCAGAATCTCCCGCGGATATCAAAATCAGTGCATGCTCAAGTGTCTTATATAAAATGGCATATTATTTGTACGTAATTTAAGCACATCTTTCCGAATACTTTAAATAAAGTGACCAGATTTTCTGAACTTCAATCCGGGACGCTTTAGAAATTAGGAGGCGTAGAGAATATAGGGTATGGAGTTGGATAAAATCTAAAAAAAAAAAAAATTTCAGAAATGAAAAAAGTAAATTATTAAAAGAATTGGCAAAAAGAAAGCAGGAAAAGATAAAGAAACAAACAATATATTTTACTATTACTTTTATTACTTTTTCTTCACATTGATTCATTCATCCACATTAGTTATATTAGTGTGACCGTATTCTACGTATAGCAAAAGTTGGAAAGGAGAATTCTTCACAAAGTAATTTTTTTAAATTAAATCTATTTTTTTTTTTTTTAATTTTTTAATACGAAATATTTACTTATAAGTAAAACACGGGACAATCCGGGACATTTTATTCAAAACCGGGACAAATCAAGGACATTTTTTCAAGCCGGGACAGAGAGTCAAAAACCGGGACTGTCCTGGCTAATCCGGGACATCTGGTCACTCTAAATCATCTCTAGTTTACTTATAATATCAGATATAATGTAAATGCTATGTAAATAGTTTTTATACTGACTTGTTTAGGGAATAACGACAAGAAAAAAATTTCGGTTTTTTTCCTCGAATAATTTCGATCCGCGGATGAAGAACTCGCGAATACAACGAGTCGACTGTATGTAAAAATTATGTATTTTTTTCCAAGCCTGTTCAACAACAAAAAAAAAATAATTCCGAGTATTTTATTTTTAAAATAATGATTATATTCTTTTGTATTTCAATCTAAGTGCTCTAGCAGAATCCATATAATATGCATATAAACTTATATAAAATTTTCTCGAAGAAAGAAAAAAAATAATTATTTTCTTAACTATATTTCGGAATCCTATACTGAATTATTGAAGAATCTTATTTTTTAATACTAAATAAATGAACTTAATAGTATTTTTTCTTACGGAAAAGATTATTGATTTCATAATTAGCCTCTACTATAAAATTTCCTGATTTTAATCAAGTGATTGTTGGAGAAATTAAACTTCTAATAACAAAATATTTCTTCCGTAAGAAATGCCCAACTGATTACAGTTTTTTTTTGCGATTCATGACTGAATAAAAAATAAAAAAAATCACTTTTTGCAAAGTTTTGGAATAGAGGCACAAACAATTAAGGTAAAGCCTGATCTAAAACGTTATAGGGCCTGCAGCTGTTCGGTTTATAGAACAAAAAAGTGGTTTTTGTTCAATAGCCTCTGAAAAAAACAATAAAAAGGTCTATTAAATAAATTTATTTAGTAATTTAATATGTAATCGAAGTATCATATATATATATATATATGCAAAAATTCATTCTCTTTTATGAAAACGTGTTAATTCGACATAGAAACAGTATGAAGTAAGTACAGTACTGTATTTGTTTAGGACGTGTACAGCTATCTGATCTCGTTTTAAATCCGTCATCCGTGACTAGTTGATATTAGGACACCACTAATATCATGATATTAACTAATGATTAATTATCTTTTACATAGATATTCAATAATTCCAATATTCTGATGATAATCATTATCGTGTTTTCTATATTTTATGGATAAAACATTTATAACTTATATTTATTAGAAACTATAGAACAATATAGAAACTATCTCTGTCTTTTCTTTCTTTTTTTATACAGTATATGGCTTTAAACTTTTTCAAATCATGGAAATTTATCGATCTTTGACGTAGTTCCATCAAGAGATCCGTATCAACTACTTTGGGAATTCCTAAATTAGATCAAGTATCAGGAATCAAAATATTTGGGATTCTATGCATCTCTGTGTGTGTCATCTCTTATTTTCTGTATTGAGCAAATTGAAAAAATCGATTTTTTTTCCCTCTCAAACATTAATTAGATTATGATGCATAAATAAATAAAAAAATGTCCTTGACTTTTAATAATATAGTATGTTGCTATGAATCATAAAATAACAAAAACAAAAACTGAAACATTGTATATAAAACACTCTATATATAAAATATTGAATTTATAATATCATTTTTTTTAATATAATTTTTCAATTTAATTTTATTGTATGTTATAGCATCAGATGAAAATTAACTTAATTATAATTTATATCCTTGAATATTTTTTTTAATTATAAATTATTATATTTTGCTGAAAATATATAATTATTTTTGTCTTACAAGTTAGTAAAAGAAGATAAATGATCTTCTTTTACTAACAAGTAAGACAAAAATAATTATATATCTCACAATCTATCTCACAATCTAATTTTTTTTTTTTCAGAAACAGAAAAAATTATAACAAAGATTCTCAATCGTTGACCTAGAGTCATTATCACCAATTGTAAGTAATAATATTTTTTTTTTGCTATGTTTTCGATGAAACTAGGGCTTATAAGATCATCTGGTACATTTTTCTATTGTCTCCACTACATCTGAATGATAATTGATTGATTTCTATGAAATTCAGCAGAGATATATTTTGCTATTAAAACATTCTGAAGGATTTCTTAATGAAATCTTACAGGAAGGCTAACCAATTGAGGATAGCTTTAATATATGACTATCTTTATAAACTTCAACATTTAAAAATGATGGGCATTCAAACTTCTGATATTTAGCATGATAATTTTTGAACTGTTATATGTAACAGACTTTTATGAAATTCAGTAGGAAAAATGAGTTTGATGACATTCTTTTCAATCCTCTTAAATTCTAAATAGCTTCTTTTTGACTAGGAAAACAGTTTAAAATATTAATATTTCTCACTATAAACAAACATATTTAGACGATTAGTTTTATTCAGGCATAGTCTATGTTATAAAAGTAAAAACCAAAATTATGCTATTAAAAATAAAAAAATGATAAAATTAAAAATTTTTATCTACAGTTCTGTGAACTGAGAGAAAGATATTTTTATTAGTTCCTGTAAAAATTATTAGAATATGTTTTAATCCAAGTTTATTAGGGATATAATTTTGTTTCTATCGATTTGTCTGATATATATCTTATATTGAGTCGGCCATCTTTTATACTTTATATATGAAGTGGTACCTCGACTTACGAACTGACCATTTTATATATTATTAACGAATTAAGTTCGTAAGTCGAGGTACCACTACATATATCAGTGGTATCTCGACTTACGAACTTAATTTGTTCCTAGACGCGATTGGTAACTCGAAAAGTTCGTATCTCAAAACCCAGTTTTCCATTTTGTATTATGCGAAATTCATTCCCAGATTTAGAAATTTTGAAAACAACAACAAAAAAAAATATAAGCATTTGTGTACAATTATTATTTTTATTTTTGAAATCTTTGGTTTTACATGCTTTGTACAAAAATCATCTTTGGATAAGTAAAAAAAAAAAAAAAATCAATTTTCTTGTGATTGGTTTTCGATTTGTCATCATCAGTTGTTTCTCTTTGTCTCTTAGGTCCGGTTGTATAAACGAAGACTAATTTAAACCGGGACAAAGCAAGAAACGTACTTTAGCCTGCGCCGAGTCTAAATTTGTCTTGTTTAAACTAACAGGTAAGATTAAGAATTGGTCTAAGGCTTACACCAATACTTAATCTTAGTTTAAACAAAACAAATTTAGACTCGGCGCAGGCTAAAGTAAGTTTCTTGCTTAGTCCCGGTTTAAATTAGTCTTCGTTTATACAACCGACCCGGTGAGTTCAGAAAACGCTCCGAGAAATCTCCACTGAAAAAGCTAAAGAACGACGTCACGATCTGATCACGAGAAAACGTGATTTGTTGAACTGGAAGTCTAGCCGTTCAACAAATCACGTTGTCTCGCGATGTAATGGCATTCTTTAGCTTCTCCAGTGGAGACTTCTCGGAGCATTTTCTGAACTCATCCACTATTTATTATTCGAAAGAATTTTAGATTTACCTTCATAATTATTTCCATAGTCTCCAAACATGTCAGACCATCTACAAAACATGGCAAAAAGTTCAAATTTTAGACATTCCTTCTATTTTATCCAAATCTTAATTTTAAAATCTCCACGTGGTCTCTTTACAAAATGATAGCGTCCTATATTTACAAAAGTTTTTACGTTAATATATATATATTTTATATTATTTATCATACATGAAAAGATATTTTTTTTATATAAAATCAAATGAATACAATAAGTTTTAAAGTTACTTTATCATCGAAGAAAATTTTATCATGGAGAAAAAATAAATTTCTGCATATAATCTTCTAAAAAAATATCTAATTATTTGTGTTTGTTCTGTGTTCATAATCGATATAAATGATTGAAAAAATCAATCTATGAATATAGAAAGAGTAGCCAAATTTAGAAAAGAATTTTTTTTTGTTTTAATAAGAATTTTAAAATAATCAAAAATTCGAGTAGACGACAGTGGAGGATCTACAGCTATCGAGGCCCTGGGGCCCTCCTAATTGGAATGATCACAATACAAAATTATAGCATCATCCTCCCA
>WUQG02036042.1:0-10838 GCA_011317285.2 Androctonus mauritanicus | reverse complement strand
TACTAATCAAGAGCTATTACAGAAATAAGTTTCGTTCCAATCCGTTTTCCGGCCCTCGCGCCCTCTCCTTGTCAGTACTGTAGATTCAATAAAGTAAGGAATTTATTTGTAAAATTTTCATTATACCATAGTATGTTGTATTTGATTGCAATAACAGCAATAAGAAAATATCAGGAATACTATCTTATCTGTTTCCTAAAGATAGCAAATTTCACAATATTGAAAATATGAATATTAAGTGCAGCAAAATAAATTCTAAATATTTATAAACAGGCATTTAAACCCACATACATAGATATATTAGCAATTGGTTTTGTAGCTGTCTTCTCCTTCAAAATTGGAAAATTCAAAGCAACTAAGTTTCATTTTTATTTATGTAATGCAACAATCCAAGTATATATACAATCATAATGAGAACAGTATCCAAAGCATAATATGAGCTACTACCACCAAAGGAAAAAGGATTCCATAAATGACACAAATGTGAAATTTTATGACTCAAAGCAGAAATATCTTAATTATTTGACAATGCAATTTCAGTAAAAAGATAAACCAATATGACACATATGTGATTTGGATATATATATATATTTTTTTTCTATTTAAAAATATATAACAGACTTCAATTCTTTTATATAACAATAGATTAAATTAACTGTAAAAATTTTGTATACGGTCAATGGATTTTCATTTAATAATGAATCATAATAATACTGCTCTATTAGTATCTCTATTATTATTAATAATCATATGGATCATTTGGTTTAAAATCATCAATGGTCTGAATCTTGATGCTATTATTTTGATAACTGTTTATATATTTTTTACATCTGTTGAGTACACAAAACATTCAAAATTTGAAATTTTTTCAGAGTTTCAGTTTTTGGAAAATAGGTTGTCAAGATTGGGGAAAATTCTTGATATAGACTAAATTTTATCACCATTAAATAACTGTATCTCAAAAAACATTAAAACCACAATATTGCATTGTGGTTTATTTTGTAAGTATTAAACAGAACTTTCACTGATGTGAAACTTAAAGATTTTTAAAAATTTAATCATTTATATTTTATTAAATTAATAAATTAAACTTTTAATAATCCATTCATGAAATGGTGAAACTTTCTTTCTTACTGCTTTTTAATTACTATTTAAGACTGTTCACTTAAATGAAGCACTACACAGCAGGTGTATAGACGTTAAAAAACTTTAATGCTAGTACTTTCGATGCTAATGCATCATCGTCAGGCATTCATACTCAGAAAAAAACCAACCGAATACAAAAAAACCAGTTGTACTGGTTTTTTTGTATTCATGAAACTAATTTGGAAATTTTATTATACATTTTAAATATAATAAATAAAATTTGCAAAACATTTTGCAAATGATAATATTATATTCCTAAATTGATATTAATTATAAACTGCTTTTAGCTAAGAAATATGAAATTAAGTTGTATATAACAGCTGATTATAGAAGATTTTTTTACTTTAAAACACATTTATCTTATTTTAATTAAAGATTAAACCATATATGAAAATTAAGATAATTATTTTGTTATAATAATATTATAACTTACCTTATCTTTATAAAATAATTCATTAATAATAGAATCATCAGGAAGAGAATCAAATGATTCATTTAATTCTGTAAGCTTGGAATGTGGTGTAGATGATGATGATTCACCAAAATCAATAAATTTCATGTGATTATGATATAATGATTTTCCTACTTGTTTTTCACCAAGACCTGAAAGAATGAAAAAAACTCTCTATATATCAAAAATAATCTTAACTTCATTAAATAAGAATTATAATTATCATTATGTTAAAGCATCTAACAATAACAACCAAACATTAATCTAAATAACCCTTACAATAAGAACATAGAATAATCTGTAATTAAATAAATTTGATATAGATAGTTGAATCAATTCTGAACTAAAAATCAAACTGGAGACCTTTATAATAATAATATAATTTTCTGATTATACGTAGAAAATACTTAACTTTCTTGCTTTTTATTAACACTATATAATAAATCAAGCTCTCATAGCAAATACATATTTGGTCTTTAATTTGTAATTCAGCTGATAATCAGAAAGCATATTTTACAGTCTATTTTACCTACAGGAATATGTAATTACATTTATCTATTTGACTGTTAATTTAGGATTATGTGAATATTAAAGTATAAGAATTATTCTAAAATTTGTATTCTATTCTATTATAACTGTGTTATTCCTACTTAGATATTGGCACTGAAGAGGGACTGAAAGTAGTCCGAAAACGTTATGCCAAAAAATAGACTGTAAAATTTTCTGATTATCAGCTGAATTACAAATTAATCAGAAAAGCAAATTTCAAAATTTTTGTATATAGAGTGAATATCCACAATCCAAAATATTCAAAAATTTATAATTTCATTTTCATCCTTTGTGACTATGATCAATATCTGCACCATGAAAAATGATGAAATAGTCAAGTGCAACCATGATGCACTATTATGATTCAATAAACTGTAAACATTGCCAATGTGAGGTGCCTACTACTACTTATTTTCTGTTGTGTTGTATATATATCATTACAATAAGTCAAAAAAAATCTGATAGTGATAATCTTATGAATAACAGTGAATAGGATTCTTCCAAAGATGATATATAAATACTATTTTTGGAAGAATACATTACATAATTGCATTTATATTCTTGTTTTTTTAAATAATATAAAAATAAATTTTTTTTAAAATCAGATTTTTTTCTCATTTCTTCGATTTCATCATATCGTGTATTCCAAAGTCTGGATAAATTAAAAATCTGAAATACAGTCTGTCAGATTTTGAACTATTTCAGATTGGGAATTTATATACTACAATTTTGGCATCTCATACTTTTTATTTTAGATAAAATAGCAAAAACTATTGGGTTAGTTAAAAAGTAATGTCAGATTTTTCAGCAGAAAACAGTAAGCATTTTTTTAAATATAGAAAACTTTTTATAAGATTTTATTGATCACTTTGATCTACAATGTTTTATCATCTCATGGGAAACTTCATAATTCTATCCTCCCAGAACTTTCCATCTTTTTCAGCAAAAAAATCTTAACAGGTACAAAATGCACTTGTTAAAATTTTTTGCTGAATAGAACTAGATCATGTGCAAATTTCAAGTGGTTGAGATACTCTCAATCAATGTTTATTCCTTTGTGTTTCCATCCACTTATTTGTCAGAATATTTCTTCCAAGCAGGTTTTGAATAGTTTTGGTGAAATGCTGTCTTCCTGATGAACATCTTGTTGAATTTTTATTTTTGTATTATCTTTATGTAATCATATTACCACTATTGCTTCCTCATTGATGGAATGCAATAATTATATATATCAATGATCTATTTCCTAATTTCTTAATGCCATTAATATTGTCCCATGGATAGTGAATCAAATAGTCTATGAATGCTATACAATATGGAATGTGATATTCTTTGTATTTTTCTTTCAGTGGGTTGACAATATATACAAGTATCCAAACCACAAGAAAAAGCTGGAATGTGAAAAGGCTATTTGAATTATCAAATAGTCTTTTCACATTCCAGTTTTTTCTTTTGGCTGGTTTGAATCCAGTGCTGGTTGTACTTGACTTGCAATCATTTGACTTATGATTTTCTGATTTTATGGTGGCCCTTATGATATTCTAAACTTCACTTTTTTCATAACATATTGGCAAGAAATAACTTTTTTTGTTTTATAATAAAGCAATTGCTTATCAACTTGAGAATCTGAGTTCAGTTCCAGATGATTTTACACCTTGAAGATCAGGTTTCTCTGAATTATTTTATGTTCATGAGGGCCTGGAATCAAATCCAAATGATTTTATTATCTTAAAGGATACAGTATTTCAATGTTTATTATTATTTCTAAAATTATTAACATTATGTGTCATTTTTGACTTTGATATTTTCAACTTATGATGGGATTATCAAAATATAACTTCATCATAAATCAGGGATAATCTGTACTTTATATAATCTTCTTGTAAGGATGTTTGTGAATACTTTATATACTGTAGATTGCAATCAATATCTTTCCTGTTTGTATGCAGTCGGAGAACAGCAGGTGAGTTGCTTATATATTAGCATTCCTCTTTCCTTTAGGAGTTCAATATGGATGGATATTCTCTTCTCCTGGAGCTTTTCCATACTTTATCTTCTTAACAGCTTTTTCTAATTCTTGCAGCAGTATTGTTGGAATATCTTCTCGATTGCTGTCTTGGTCTCAACTGGTTTGTTGATTTATATAATTTCTCAATAGAAGATTGTTTTTTTCCACTATATAGTTTTTGTCAGTGATAAGTTCTTCATTATCTTCTTTGATCACAGTTAGTTGATGTTTACCAGTCATTATGTTCCTCCTTGCTGATTGAAAACTATTGCTGTTCTCAATGGTCATTTGAATCCTTTTTAAATTGAATTTCTGTATATGTTTTTTGATTTTCTTTCATATTGTACACACAGAAAAACCAAAATACACTGCCAGGAGTTAAATATACAACAAAATAAAAGCACTGTATTTGTTTTTTTATTCTTTCGAAGCTGAAGAGGATTGAATTAAAAATCGAAAGCGCTTCTTCATATAATCTCTAGTGTGTTTATTTATGAACTTTCCTGTCATAGTGCTTTTATTTTGTTCTTTCATATTATTACATACATTGCTCTATATTCTATCCAGTTGGACACATAAATAACTATTAATTACAATCAGTATATCAAATGAATAAATATAACAAATATGTGTAATATAATGTGATGTAAATTTTCATTAACTTTGAACAGATGATGTAAATTTTAATCAGAATTAAGCTCTAATTCAGATTAAAAAAGCATAGTAAAGAAAATAATTTGGTATTGATTTAATAAAATATTTAATAATGTAAATATCAATATTTTAATTTTAATTACAGTACTTTACCTAATACATTTTCGATTAAATCATCTTGATTATTTTCACTTCTATCTTTCAGTGTTTCATTTTGTAGAAACTTTTCACTATAAAAATATTTAATATAACATTTTAATTTAAAAAATAAAATTTAAAATTTTAGTTTTGATTTGGGTGATATAAACAAAATATTTATAAATATATATATAATGAAACAATATAATAATATAATTAATAAGCATTGTATTCAAAATTTAATATGCAAGATTCAGAAACTAAAATATTGCATAAAGTATTGTGATATAGGACTAAATTATTTATTAATCTCAACAGAATAAAGAATATTTACAAGGAATCCACAGAATTTGACAGTTTATGATTAAAGAATATTTAATTCTTCAAAACTAATTTGATTTCTTGCACTCCTTCAATTCAATAATTTTTGATAAGATCATGTTTGATAATTCTAATAGCAGATATTTTACCCAGATTTATTCACTTCAAAACTCAAACAAAATTCATTAAAATGATAAATACTGCAAATACTGTACTGCCAAGTTATAGGAAATCATTAAAAAAATTATTATTTATATATATATACTGAAATTAATAATTAGCATTAAAATGTGACTTTAAAGAAAATATATTCATAGAAAACTTATGAAGATTTGTTAATATTTTAATTAAGTTGTGAATCACATATGGGATAAGTTTTGGTGGTTCACTTGAAGATTGAAGACTGGGATTCAATGGAGCAATTTTTTTAAATAATAGATCAATTCATAAGTTTATGCATATTTTTGAAGAATTTTAAAACAAGATAAATAAAATATACCTAAATATATTAATGACATATATTCCTTCATTATAAAAAATTTATCATCATCTTACTGAAAATTTTTTATTCCATCTGTTTAAGAGGATTCTGATTTTTATATGAAACAGTTAAACATTGCTGTTTTAATTTCATTTTTAATATTAAATTATTTTCCAGAAAAAAATTTGAGCAATTCAGAAATAAATGATAATGATTTCAAATAATATCTGATACCTATGGTAGATTGGGTCTTGGTTTCTACTTGATGTTCTTAATTTTCTATAGTGTTGTGTGTATAATATGCAGTTATATGAAATATTAGTATTCGATAAATCATTTGATTAGGTGCTAACATTGCAAAATGAATGTCACTACATATTTCACCAAACAGACAAAAATATTTTTTGGATGTGTCTTTGTTGTTGCCATCAAACCAACAACACCCTTTGTTTTGATTCAGTGGCAACACTAAAAAATAAATCCTTTATTTATCCATATTGATCCTATTTTTTTTTTTCATATGATATAATGAGAAGCTATCCAATTTTTGTCACTTATAATCAGACTGTATTTGAATATATTTCAGTGAAAAATCAGTTGATAATTTTTTTGGTATAGGAAATCATGATAACTTTTTTAATATAAATTAATGGCAATTTAGACCTCAATTTACAATAATTTTCCAAACGTGCTTTAATCTGTTGGCTGTTGCTGCAAACTTTAATTCCATATGGTTAAGGTTGCTATTTTACCATGGAACTATAGTTCCTTTAAGTTAGAATGTTTTTCTTTCCTCAATATTTTTTTCATTGTTTATGGATTATTCCAATCTGATTACTGCCTGTTATTCTTAAAATATTTTATTTTCTGATTTAGAATAAAGAAAATTTTTCCTAATATATATTTTTTGTATTTATTATTTAATCAATACAGTCTATTAAAAATGAACTATTTAGTAAAAAGAAATACATTTAAAAATAAATTATTTTTCATTATACATAAATATTCATTATGGAATAGAGAATAATAAAACAGATTAAATTAAAATCATTTTGACAAACAATATATATTTTTTGAGAGAATGTATTTCTATTGACTTTGGCGTAAATAATTAAAATAAAAATAATAAATTTATGTCTGATAAAACAATATATATTATATATATATACTAACATATAAAAAAAATCAATAATATGTCATAAAAACTGAAATAAATAAAAGCGTTTAAAGTTATTCAAACATATATTAGACTTAACATAAAAATTGCTTGACATTCAGTAATTTGTCAAACACAGCATGGCAAAAAACTGTTAATCTTATAAATCAGATTAAAGTGTATTAATTATGGAATAATATATTTCAAATAGTAAAAATGCATTTTAAACAATTAATATACAATAAATTAAATAAAAGAATGCAGATATGTATAAAAATTTTTAAATCTTACATACACACTTTTACTCTGTAGTAATGATATTATCATTGCTTCTCTCAGATTTTTAGCTTTCTCTAACAAAAAAGTTATCAAATCTGAATTATCTGCAATGTTATCTGGTTTGTTCTTCACAGATGGTTGATACTGATTAAAAGCAAGTTTTTCATTATCTTCATTTTTCTTAATTTCCCGATTTCTTTTTAAGATTGTTATACTGGATTCTATACAAAAAATATAATAATTAATAAGTATTTAACATGAATTATTCTTAAATGAAAATTACTGAATCTTAATCATTAAGCAGAAAATTAAATCACAGAAAATAAAAATGATAATGACTAATCTGAATTTCATATTACAGTACAGTAGCATAAGAGAATCTGAATAGTTTGAGTTAGAAGACTAAAGTCAAGTTTTCTTCAAAAAGAAAAAAATGATGCTTGAAATATAAAATAATTAATCTTAAATAAAGTTGTAAAAATATTTATTTTTTCTTCAAATCAAAGGTAATGCAAAAGCACAGTAGGATGTAACTATTTAATTAACACAGTTATATACATAAATAAAATTTTGATAAATGAAAATCACTTTCAACCTAATGGGGCTATCATCAGTTCACAAAGTGTTTTCATTTACAATTTTATTTATTTATATAACTGTGTTAATTAAATAGTTACATCCTACTGACTGTGCTTGTGTGTGTGCTTTGTTTAAACTTAATACTTTGGCAACATTTCATGTGCATTTGTATCTTACAGAATAACAAAGTTGGTTTATATGTTAAATTATATCAATTTTGATAACATATAGTAATTAAATTATATTGTAGATAAGTATCAGTGGAATAAGGCCAGACTGATTAATCCTGTCTATTGTATAAGAAATCTGGTAGATACAATCTTAAGTACACACATTATATCATCCAAGTTTGGCTGATTCATGCAATTTTGATGAATACATATGGACATGATCATCAAAGTTATAAAAATAAACAATATATACAATATCATATTAATCAAGAAACATTTATGGATCAATACAGGTCTTCAAAAGTAATAAGTCAAAACAAATTTATAGCTGTTAAAGACTATATAGAATCAAAAATATTCCTTGATTAAAGTGCATTATTTTTACACTTATTGCTTGTTTTAAGTGTAAATGTCTTTGATTTTCATTTATTTATTTTTATAAAAAGTACTCATTTAGGTTAAAACAAAATATAATATATAAATATCATACTAAATAATTACAAACCTGTAAATGGTTGAATTACTATTTTAACATGCAATTCTGCTATTTTTTCTTTTGAAGAAGAAATAACTGGAAATTTTCTGAAACAGAAAATAACAGGTTTTAATATTTTTAATTTAAAATTTAATTTTCAGTTTAAACATTTTCATTTTTTTAATGATATATCAAAAAAAATTATTTTGTCTATTTGATAATCAAAAATAAAAAACAAATTTTGTATATGGGAAAACAGCCTAAAATATAATGCAACACAGTTGTTTAAAAATATTTTCAAAATATACAACATGGAATTTTCTATGAAGAATAAGATATTTGTTGTGTTTATACAATTTAATAACCAATATCACCAGTTGAGTGTATTTATATCCTACTGAAAAGTAAAAATGATTGCTTATGAAAATTAATTTGAATTTGAAAATATTCTGAACTTGGCTATTTTAATAGCATGTTGGTTAGAAATATGTTTGTTTTATTAACATGAAGTAAAGCAATCTCTACTATCTTGAGGATCTGGGTTCAATTCCAAATGATTTTACATCTTGGAGCCCAGACTCAATTCCAGATTATTTTATCACTTGGAAGGATCTGGATCCTTCCAAGGTGTTAAAATGAGGTGATTTTACTTCTTGAAGGATTCAATAATCTATTGTCACTACTAAAATACTATTTTTATGAATCATTTTCAACTTAACAAATCATAACCCCATCATACTAAAAGTGAAAATGAACCATAATGATAATAAGTAGAGTAGCAATAAGTACAGTGATGATTGGGTATATTAAATAAAATATTTAATATTACAAATTATAATTGTATTATAATTCATAATTATGAATTATAATTTCGATTAAACAATATTTGAAATGATATAAATTTATTATTATTATTATCATCACCACCTAAAATTTAATTATTGTATAAAATAATTTTATTTCTGAGAAATAAAATTATTATAATTTTCCTTGGTTATTTGTAGAGAAATATAAATAAAAGATAAAAATATATACATATACCCAAAAATAGGAGAATTTTGTTTCAATCCAGATATATCCACAACTGATGTACCAATAACAGAAGCTGAAGAGAGTACTTCCAAATTAATATTTCCCATATCTGAAATTTAAGCTTAATATATTTACTAATTAATAATAATAATAATAATAATAATAATCATGAATTTTTGCCATTAGTTTAATGAAGACAAATTTTAATAAGAGAGCATTCAAATATTATGTAAGCATAATTTACATTAATTAAATTAAAATTTAATTTATACAACCAACTTTGCTTCTTTAATGTATCACTAGTATATAACAAGCACAACTTTAGCAAAGTAAGAACAATTTATTTCGGCATAGTACTTTCGGACTCTTCTTCATTACATAGAGGGATGCTATGTAATGTCCGAAAGTACTATGCCAAAATAAATTGTTCTTACTTTGCTAAAGTTATGCTTGTTATATACTAGTGATACCACAGTAAAGTATCCAGTAGTATGATGATTGTGTAATTCTTGTAGAATAGTTGTTGTTAGAGATTTTGGTATCACTGGTCTGTACCTTCCAGTTCTGCCTGACCTCCTACTGTAATACAAACATTATTAGTTAATGTATAATGATTTGACTTATCATTGATTTTTGATGCCAGTTGAAGATTATTTGGCAGACTTCCAGATTGCAGATATTTATAAATTTCACTCCAATGATCATCATTTTGTTGGGCCTCAATCAGTTTGTGTTCATTAGCAATCAAAAAATACCACATATATACATTTGCACAATAATCATCATTATACTTTTTTCTCTTCTAAATTAAGCAATTTTGACAATGCATCAGCTAACTGATTATTTTTATCATTTACATGTTTAAAATTAAATTCTTGCAGCCACAACACTCATCTCATTAATTATCTTGTCAAATTTGTAGAACTTTCTAACCACTTCAAGACTGCATGGTCCATCATAACAATCAAGTCAATGTCATCCAGATATCTTCTAAACTTTTCTATGGCCCAAATTATCACTAATTTGGTAATGGCATAATTTCTCTCTGCCATATTAAGCACTCTGCTAAATTCTAAGATATTATTCCAGTTTTATATCAAATTTTAGAAAAGTTTTTTATTAATAGTTTTTATATGTCTGTAATTTTTTACTGAAACGAAAAATAAATGAAAATATGTGACAAACAAAAGTGATTGACTGTTTATTATATTAAAATTGAAATCTTGTGGTTTTGAAAGTAATTTCAATATATTCTGTTATATATAAATAATCTTTATTTATAATATAATTTTATAAGATATTGGAATCTGATTACATTATTGAACGTAATAGTTTGAAAGACAAGCACTAATCAGCAGTGTGAAAAAATTAACGTTCTTTAATATCCATTAACTACAAA
>WUQG02036031.1:0-10838 GCA_011317285.2 Androctonus mauritanicus | reverse complement strand
ACATCGACTGTCTTGTCCAGAATAATACATCTTGAGAGAGACGGGTATGATAAGTCATAACGTTTGACCCAGAAGGGGAGAGAAACGGGGATAAAACGCTTCAGAATCTATTTCTGGATGAGGCTCCACGTCGCCATGACAACCTTACATCACCTCCACCTGTCTCCCTTGTCAAAACAAGGCGGGGACCAGTCTGCACGTAAACAGCATCTTTTTGGATATATCCTTTTTTTTTTTCTTCTTCTTCTTTGTTTTCTTCTTTCCCTCTCTGGGTCAACGTTTGGTATAATCTTTTCTATAACATCTGCATAATATTTTAGGAATAAATTGAAAAAAAAAATTTGTATTTATTTATTTTTCCTATTTTTCTTTCCTTTTTTAAATAAAAAAAACAGGAAATATATATATATATAATAGAATCAAAACCATTTTGAAACTACCAAAATAACAAATTTTGTTTCTGTAAACACTCGACGCATTATAATCACCGAAAAACGTTTTTATTTTATTTACTTTTTCCTCCCCTCCTATAGAAAGGAAAAAAAAAAATATTATAATAATATAAAACGGAAATTTTGTAACAATGAATTTTAAGGGGGGAAAAAAATCAAAATTGGAACTTTTAAAGAAGTAAAAATTTTCACTTTTTTTGTTTTTTGTTTTTCCTTCCCCTCTTCGTTCTAAAAGATATATACCATTTATCATTTTCTATTCATTTTTGCGACTTTAGAAAATAAATTTTATAATCCGGAAAAATGTTTTCTTGGGTAAGATACATACAAATGACGCAAAAAAAAATTAAAAATAAAAACTAAAATAACTTATGGAAATAGCAAACAATACAATAAAGAAATGTCGGAAATGAATTGGATAATAAGTAGCTTTCGTGAAAAACATAAAAATAAATGTGTGAATAATGGAAGATTCTTTTCTATCCGAGACCAAATGTTTATTAAAGTGATTATTTTCTTGTTTATGTTATTAAAAGTTCTCTGGGTGATAGATCCTCTTTCGAGAAAGTTGGCCAAAAACCATAAGCAAATAATGTATTATTAATTTTTGCAGTCATTTCTTATTCAAACCATTAACATTCTTATCTGAAAGAACAGCCGTAGTCAACGGTTCAGTCCACCCAACACCTACACATAGCATACATATACATACATATTGCTAAAGAAAATCCTGACAAGAGGAGGAAACGTCTTCAGCCATCTGTTTACGCTTATGGGAGAGAAGGAAGCAGAAAGACATTAGCATGACGTCCGTGGTACAAGGAAGAAGAATCGATAGACGAGCATAATCACGTCCCAAATATCCTGAATTATACATCTCCGTCAAAGCGACAGGGTTTGGGCGTCCGACTAAATCCTCACAACAAGGGACAACTGGTTCTAAAGTTTGTACCCCGTAAAAATATAGTTTCATTCTAAGACGCCTTTGCTTCACCTACTTACAATGAAGACACGTTGAAGTGGGTGTTATCTTTAATTCGGTAACAAGAACAGAAAAGTTTTTTCTTCCTTGTTTTCCAGTTGCTGTCCTGTTGTTTTCTTTGTCTGTCAAGTGCTCGGATACTTATTTTTTGTCAGAGTGTAACCTTCCAATTATTGTCAACTTCTTACAATTTTCAAGTTTTCTTTAACAATTGCAAAAATGTCATTATGGAAAATTATTTTGGTTCCAAACTCTTTTGTTTTTATCTCTCTACTGTACGCCTTTTAAAATTAAATAGATTTTTTTATGGTAGTTTTATTCTGCGCTTAACTGAGTTTTATGAACATTTTTTTTCTTCTTTTATTCTACATTTCGGTAAATATCCTGTTATAGAAAATTTTAAAATTGTAAATCTAGTTAATACGAAAGCATGCAAGAAAATTACTTAATGAGGAAAAAAATGTAAATTTATATAAATTAAAAAGTCATAAAAATGTAAAGTTATAGGAAAATTAAAAGAATATAAGCAGAATTTAATTATAATGGATAAAATAAGTTCAAAAGATGCCTACGAGAACAACTAGGAAAATAAGTTTTATGAGATGAAACTATATTAAAAATTTGCAAGTTTGTGATAGAACGATGCAATACAAATAACAAAAAATATAAAACAGTTAAAGAAAGTTAAACAATGAAAATCAATACAGAAAAAAGGCAGGAGAAGCATGGTAACATTGCACTTAATTCAATTGTCGCAACAGGCCTCAGTTGAAAGTTAGCAACTGATGACTTTTTATTGATTATTCTTACTTCCAAAAAAAAAGAAAAAAAAGAAAGCCTTCAGAAATTCTCCTATAGCGTAGCCATGTTCAGAAAGTAAGTTAAATAATATTGCATAAGATGCCAAAGAGTTAACGGAAAATATAATCGTCTGTTAATGAATCTTCTTTCGGTGCCGTTAATGGTTTGAAACATCTAATAACGCGTTTATTGACATATAGAAGTATAAAACTGCCGTTTGTGCAGATTATCTCTCAAGGTTACTGCCGATTTCTGACAATGCAGTAGCACAGAAACTCTTGCACTGATTGCAATCATCTCAAAAGCAAATATTTCATACACAGAAATGGCACATACCACAAGCATCGTTCGCCTCTCTTATCGCGCTAATCCTCAGTTAATAATCTGTTGTTTTATAAAGTTTTTCGCTAATGTTTCAACTGCTACAAGACTGGTATTTTCATTAAAAGATTAATATTTATTCTTATTTTTTTTCCTCCTCCTTCAACATTAATGAACAATACACACAAAAAAATAAGTATATATATATTAAAAAAAAAAAAAAAAAATTATGAGAACGAAAAGAATCTTTTCTTCTATTTGTATGTAAATAGAGAAATGACATTTAACTGTTTTCCTCTTTGAAAATTAACGTAAAAGAAAGGAAAAAACACACAAAAAAGGAAAAAGAAGATATGATGAAATGAAAATTTTAAAGATCGAAAAACATTAAATAAAAGAAGTGATAAATGCAATCTGAAAGTGAAAATTCTTCTTATAATAAGAGAAAAGAAAACAGATGCAAAGAAAAGATATTATTAAAAAATAATTCAGTTTTTTTTTTTCGTATTTTTACTTTTTAAATGATAAAAAAAATTCACCTCTAGATATTTTATGAATGATTGATAATGTCTGAGAGTTAATAAAGCAAAGAAACTCGTAAATGGAAATTATTTTTATATATCTTTTAACGATTTTAAATAACTGATACGTCAATAAAAATTACTGATTTAAACAATAATTGTATACATTTCTGCATCCATTTTACGCATTTAAAGATAATTTATAGTCAATTTATCACTTTTTAATATTTATTAATTTGCAGTAGAACGGAAAAAAAAAGTTAACTTGATGTAAACATTGTGCACTTTGTTAACAATACTTTATCAAGCTAACACGGTTTATTTATTCCTTAATATGAAAGAAATCTATTATAGTTGTTTATGACATTGCTTTGTCTGTTATTCATTTAGTTTTCTTTATGAACAGATCAAGTTATAGTTTACTCAATATCTAGTATGTGATGAGAGAGAGAGGAAGCTATAAATCATCTGATCTATTTATATAGGAAAAGCATTGATAAGATAAAGTATTCGCTATCCAATATAATCATTAATATAAATATATATATTAAATTTTAGCAAAATGTGTATAAAAGTTATGGCTTTAATGTGTATAAATTTTAAATTTTCCATATTATAAAATTTACATATTTTCATGTTGTAGAGAAAGTAAAAAAATAAAAAAAATATGCGGAATTTAAACCATTTTCTACCATATTTTTCTCATTTAAAACCCTTCTGGCATTAAATTAGCTCTTCACAAATATATATATATATATCCTTTAATATGTTTGCGCTAAAACATTATGCAAATGTTAGATGCACTCCATTTATGGGTTAGATTTTTATGTTCGCACATCTATTCTTGATTGTTCTCTTAGCTACAACCCAGAAAAGATTTGTTAGACGAGCAGACGGAGTCGAAGATCACCTCTAATGGGGCATGAAGTGCCAAGATCACGTGATTGGAATGAGAAAATTCGGAATTCTTCTCTTCAATATGGCTATCACGTATGGTGAATGGAAGAAATTGCAGGAGAGGAAAAAAAATATATAATAATAATAATATTAAAGAATTACAATACATAAATATAAGATTAACAATCTATTAAATTATCGAAAACGGTCTTGAAACATTCACCAAAAGTGATTCTATTATTCAGCTACCAGAATTTGAAAAAAAAAAAAAAAAAAAATGATGGCAATTGTTGTTAGAACATTTAATAAATAATTTTATTAGAAATTCTTATATAATTTTAATTATTATAAATGTAAATAATTTTTTTAATAATCAAAACGTATTTTTAAAAATTCTGCAAATAATTTTTAGACATTATTGTTACGTCATAGCTTATTATTACCTAACAGACCATTATTTTTGATTTCACCCAATAAGAAATAATAAACTTATCAAAGTTAGTTTCTGTTATTAATATAATATTTATATAAATTATTATATAATTTATATAATTTTGATTAAAAAAATTAAAAAAATTGATTAAATTTGCAGCTAACTCCTTTAATAAATAATTGAATTTTAAATTAATTAAATAAAACGATTTTTCAGTATTATTATTATTACGTTACAGACTATTATTACGTAACAAATTATTATTTTTAATTTTATCCAATAAGAAAGAATAAACCTATTAACGTTACTTCTATTATTAATACAATACTGATATAAAATTTAATTAAAATCACATTAAATACTCAAAATAATAGAAATTATCGTAATAATACTCTCTTACGCAATAATAATCTGTTACGTAATAATAATGTATGAAATTTAAAATATTTTTAAAAAATCATTTTATTTTATTAACAATACTAATTAAAATTATTTAATAATCTAAAATCAAATTATTAAATAATTTTAATTAGTATTGCTAATAAAATAAAATGATTTTTCAAAAATATTTTAATTTCATACGTTATTATTACGTAACGGACTATTATTACGTAAGAGAGTGTTATTACGTTGCTATTGATTATTATTGCGTAACATTATTATTTCTGATATGTTCGAACTAATTGTTTATAGCGTATAAAGTACAAAAATAAATAAATTGTTATATTTATTTATTTATTTATGTTGTCATCTATGAATATGCACATAAAATGTTCGATTAAACAAGCATAAGTCATTAAAAAAGTCAAATTTAAGGTTTATTAATTCATATGAACATCGAAATTTTATTTTATAAAATTAAACTAATTGCAAAATACAGATAATTTTTTTTTTTGCAGTGCAAATATTTGGCATTTAAATTATTTTTCATCATCCAACGTTTGTTTATATAATTTTCTTTTTTTTTTTTTTTGTAGAGTAGAAAAACAGTTTAGAAATTTAATTTAGTGCATCAATTTCACCGTCAAATAAAAGGAATGAGTTATAAACATTTAACAATTCAACAAAAGAATATATATATATGTATAAATATATATATATATAAAAAAAATATTAAAAAGTTTGCAAGTAATAGCACAGTTAGGAAACGTATTGGAATTCCGCCAATGTTTAAAACAATTATTTCTCTCGGACTATAATGGAGAAGTTTTACTTCTTTATATTCTATCCAGTTTACCTTTGGGAAATAAATTCCGTTAGAACAGTAAACATTCGAAAAATATCCAAAAGATATTTCTGACAAAGTATATGCCAAAATATAATTTCCATACCGAAGCAAAATAATAGCAATAAATAGATTTTTTACTTATTTTTTTGCATAGTTAGTCAATTATTTTTTCTTATACATTTTTAACTATATTTCTTTTCTGAATGCGATAAGATGGATTCTGTAATAAAAATTATTTAATTTTCCTAGAGAAAAAAACTCAATTAAATTTGCTTTCCTACTTGCCGACTTTAAAAATAGAAATATTGATTGAATGACCTCATATCGGTAATCAAGGAGTAAGTTGGCAATTAAAAAAAAAATAATAAAAATAAAAACGGCTAGAGTGTCATGTAAACAAGAGGAGACAATCAGTCAAAGATCTAAGATAGATCATCTAAAAACAAGGAATTCCCTTCACAACAAACTGCGATTAAAGTGGAACAAACTGAAGTACATTAGTGAGATTAGGCTGGCAGGTGAACTGTGACCAACTTTAGACCCTTTTCCTAATTAACAGAACACTTTAGGGAAAGCAATGTCGTAGGAGAAAAGATAGTTGCCATTACTTTAAAAACGAAAACGTAACCGAGTTTACGATGCTCGTAAGATTAAAACGATCTTTTTTTTTTAATTCGTGATTACTTTCGCATTTTACAGTTATTTCTTGGCAATACTTGCCATAGGAACCAACTTATTAAACACCTTTTTTAAAAAATACGTCATAGGTTATGGATTAATATAATAAATTACCCTAAAGAGAGTTATTTTTAATCTCCCGGAATTAATGTAATTAAGATCTAATTTTATTAATAAGTCTAATATCTAGACTATTATGTTACATGCCGAAGTATTGGCGAAAAGTCGTTATATGGGAGAGGCAATATAAAGCTAAAGATTTTTCTTCTTTTTATTTTTTCTCCTTTTTTTTCTCTAATAACCGATCCATTAGTGTTGAATAGAGCTGTGACGAATTCATTAAAAGATAATAACCATCTTAACGGCTTATATTTCACGAGAAATCACAGATTTGAAACAACACGAGTGTTGATTCAATGATGCGAGAAATTTCGGCATCATCTGGTCCATCTGAAGACCTCTTGATGATAACTTCGGTCCATTTCCTTTCAACGATCGAACCAATTCGGAATGACAGAACATTTGTTCTACCATTTGGAAATGTTCTAACGACTTTCACACTTCCAGATTAGCAACGTGGGAAAAATAAACCCGGTGACAAGGAACTGGTAGGCTTGTTCTTAGTTAACATCTTTCGCTGGTAATTCCTCCGACGATGATTATCTCACACTGAAACTTTTACCAATCACACACAACATCCCTAAAGTGCCATCAAAATTTATGTTATCATCTGAGAAAATTTATCGATAATCTCTGTCTCGTTTTTATAGCTTTTCAATAACGCGTAATATAGAAGGAGATTTGGTAAATATCTCAAAAGAATACATTCATTTATAATGAAGTGAAGCGTGAGGATAGTTTTGAGCATCGTTCTGCATTTTTCTGTACCTCAAATAAAAAGAATTCTTGCTATGAGTTTATCATCCGATTGTTTGTATTCGATATGTGAGCTTCCAGAGTTTGATTTTATTACATCCGATGAAATTCTACCCATCGCATCAATTTCCAACAATTTTGTGCAATGAAGTGTATATAAATAGTTCGTTGTCTCTGAGAAGTTGTGGACGATTTTATCGAGAGTATCTTTGCACAGCATAATGGCTAAAAGCCACTCCGATCATGTGGCAACTCTGATGGATAGGGTATTGTGATAACCAACTCCCCTATCGTCCGTTGGGAAGAGGCTGAGCTGTGACGTCACGTCAGAAGACGATTAAAGTGAGTGCACCGCCATGTCAGAAGGGAAACTAAATGGAGACGGGCAGAAGAAGGAATGTGAATATCCTTCATCCATACATTATAGACCTTTCCAAATGATGAAGAGAAACGGCTTAATACGCACTCTTTCTATTAATGCCAATCGAATTTTCGTAATAGCATTCGAAAATAAGAAACGAAAACATTAATGGCTAACAATAAATGTAGAAAATTGAAGATTTATATCAACATCATTAAATATACTAAATTTATCCGAGAGCAAAAAGAGAAATCTATTAATTTTTAAATATCTGTTCATTTCAAGAACAATTTAAACAAATGCATTTCGAAAAATATTGTTCATTTATTAGATTTAAATTTCTTGTGCATCTTTACATACATTTCAAGAAATATATGATATATAGTATTTCTTGAAACTGTTATAAATGTATATTCCTTTATTTTGAAATTTGTGTTTTGAAATATATTTTAATCCATTTCTTGAAATGGATTAAAACTGTTCTAGAAAAAAACTGTGTAAACTGTTCTAGAAATATATTTTAATCTATTTCTTGAAATTTATCTATTTAAACTGTTCTAGAAACATATTTAAATATATTTCTTGAAATTTATTTAATTTGATTTAACTTCATGGTTAATTTTAATAGTAATAATAGATTATTTAATTCGCAGTTTCTTCGTTCTAATGAATTATTCTGATCTATTTTAATAAATATAACCATTTCAGTTCAGCTAATAATTTATAATAGTTTTATTACTTAAAAAAAAGTCCAAGATTATTGGACTTAAAAGTGTGATTTAAGTCCAATAATCTTTATTAAAATCCAAATAAAATAGTCGAAACTTAAACTCCCTTAATGAAAATAGTTAAATTTAGTGTAAACATGAAATGAAAATGTAATTAATCGAATAAGTACAAAATGCCTTCTGAATAGAGTCGATCTTGCAGAAGAAAAGTCTACACAATAGAAATAAATCAAACTTAATTTGGTCCAAATCGACAGAGCGTATATTAGAAAAGATTCTACAAAGCTCTATCCAATACTAAAACGGTGAATGGAGTTCAGGCAGTTCTTGAAAACGAAACTGTACCAGCTGAAGCAGAACTCAATCAAAATCTCATCAAAGGTGTCTTTAACTCGACCTCGGAACCAGCGAGGAAAGACGACAAAACAGAAGAGGGAATTGTCTTTCCAACTGGAGACGAATTGGCAAAGAAAGACAACCGAGATTTATGTGCAATAAAAGAACACCCAGTATCTAAAATCGGTTGTTACAAAGGACATGTAATACCCGCATTTATTTGGAACCAGTATTTTGGTTCTTGTCAGTTCGAAATGATGATTCCGTTTGCTTGTCAAAGCTTTCGTTGACAGAAACAAGAAATATTTATCTTCCTGTTTTCTTCCAACCATCCGTGATTTCTATCCATCGCGTCAAAACTACGGAAGATAGGCTATTTTGGGTTTTTCTTATTATTGGTTCCTTCTTTAGTTAGATGTGGACCAAACTCTTAAGGAACTGCTTCAACAAACCGGAAAACTCTCGATTAGAAGTAAATAAACTACGGGTTAGATAGGAAAACAAACAAATTCCATCGATCTAACGAGAGGAGAAAATGATGGAAATTCGAATTTCACAGAAATTATTTACATTTTTTCATGATTCTTAAAGTTTCAAATAAATATAAACTTGGATTTAATCATTATTTTATGCATCAAGTTTACTGATTATAAGTTTCTTCAAATCTTTCCGGTTCTACATCATTAGCATTATTTTCTTGAAATTCGTCTATTTAAACCATTCTAGAAAAATATTTTAATCCATTTCTTGAAATTCATCTGATATAATAGCTGTTCTATAAAATATGAAGTGTATACAAATAGAAAATACATAAAAATTCACTAATTTTATTATTAAAATATGACTTTAAACAGAATAAATAATTTAAAAAACTTATTTCAACTTTTAAGTTATAAAATCAAATAAATTCCAGCAAAAGTTTATATATATATATTCAAATTTTTCTCTTTCTCTGTCTGTCTGGGTGATTATTATAAGCAATTAAATCTAAAATATTTCTGCCAAGTTTTGAAAAAGTTAAAATTTAGAAAACTTTAACCGATGTCTGAAACAAGATTAAATAGATGTTCACACAGAAAACCTGCCATTTTTCATAATATTCTATATCACTTTTTTATATGGAAAGATTGGAGTAGTTATTTAACTTGTCAACACGCTGCAGTTGATAATCAAAGTTTCTCTCTCTATCTCTTCTCTCTCTCTCTCTTCTCTCTCTGTATGTGTGTGAGCTACCTAAACATCCATTTATAAACTCTCCGCTTTAAGTTAGGAGATTAAAGCTAAATTTCCTGTCGAAATTTTTAACTTTTTATAAAAAAAAATATCCTGGACCAAAATTATTTATCTCACGAAAATGTTTTAGTTAATAATTCCGATATTTATTTTTTCTAAAAAAAGTAGCGTGCCATGTAGTTGTTGTTTTTGAAAATTTACAAAATTAAGAATGTTTCGAAGTCGCTACTATACTGTGCTTTAAAATATCAAAACAGAAAAAAGAGTTTTGTAAAATGTTTATCTATAGACTCGAAAAAGATAACGTTACTCAATATAC
Source organism: Androctonus mauritanicus (assembly GCA_011317285.2). Taxonomy (NCBI): domain Eukaryota; kingdom Metazoa; phylum Arthropoda; class Arachnida; order Scorpiones; family Buthidae; genus Androctonus; species Androctonus mauritanicus. The sequence goes on along the minus strand of WUQG02036031.1, from coordinate 672 downwards.
AAACATGCAGAAGTTTGCTGATACCTTACAGCTTATTCAATCAAGGAAAAGCTGCCAAAAACAAATGGAAATAGAAGAATTTAAAGCGGAAAAAAAAAGGGAACTCGCAGTTACTTTGTGTGCAAACTAGTTTTAGTTTAAACAGAGAGTTCCATTAAGCTAATGTATAACGTTTGTCGGTCATATTACAGTTCATCAGTTTTGTTTAAATACATGTAAGATCGCTATCTATCAGTCTTTTCCTTACACGAAGTTGTTTTTTTTTAATTACTAGATATAATTTTTCCATCGTTCTTTAAGGCATTTCAGCAAGCGTATCGATTTATTAATAAAACAACCGCATTAAATCTCTCCTGCGATAATAATACCGCATCTTGATTAACTAGATATATATATATATATATATTTTATTTTAATATATTTAATAACTATATACTTGATTATAGACTTTATGTTCGGAGTCGTGTTTATTTTTCATCCAATTCTCCGATTTTAATGCCATCAGAGCGTAAGAACGACTATGATAACGCTTTGCATAACAAATTTGACTGGTCTCGTCGACAATGATAACTTAATTACGTTACGGAGTAAAAAAGAGAGGGGAAAAAAGTAAGCAAATAATAATAATAATAAAAAAATGTGTGTTGGTAACGTTACAAGAACGAAAGACGG
>WUQG02036020.1:0-10839 GCA_011317285.2 Androctonus mauritanicus | reverse complement strand
TTTCTCCCAGTATTGTTCCCAGCTTTCGCAACTGCACATTTTCCAGTACACACGTTTCTCGAATTCTGCAATAGTTCGGCTGTGAATAGCCATGTCCACATCTATCACCTTGGAGAGAGCTGAAGAATGTCGACTTACAAGATTACGTTGAGCTACCATACGAATGAATTTGTGCATTTGGGGCATTTCAGATTCGTAAATGCTCTCCGGATCGTAAAGAGGTGATATTGCCACAGCTGCTGACATATAAGCAGAACTACCATATTCTCCTAAATATGCTAACAACAGATCGGCACCGGTGCCATAACCAACGAGTGATAAGTGAGCCCGAGGATGTTGAGATCTTACATATTTAATGGCTTGTCGTAAATCCGATGGATCTCCGTAAGTTTGCAGTTTCGGAGTTAGCAATGGCGTGTTTCCGTGTCCTCTTCTGTTGTATATTATTGGGCGGAATTCTTGAGATAGAGCTTTCTGGCTCATTTCAGCCACTGATAGCGCATCGTCCGTTAGATTTGGCAGTAGCAAGATCAGTTTATTATACTCTTTAGTGGAGCTGAGCAATCTGGTCCTCACATCGCAGGTAACTGCCCAATCCAGCGATATTAATCCCTTGTCCTTCAGTTGTAAATTTTGTCGTTCGTAGTATACATCAAGAGACGGCAAGAGATATCTAGTAACAATAGTCTGCACATGAGGATTTGATGCCCACAAAGGCGGATAGTAAGGAGTACGCAAACGAGGTATCTGATCCAGAAGAAATTGAGAGAAGCTCGATTCTTTGTAATAAAGTGTAGGCAGATAAAAAATAGGTTTGTTAGGATTTCCTAGAAGTATGTGACATAACAGCGCTAAGGTAAACACAAGCACTGTACAAACGGAGAACGGAATGACGATGACATAATTTAGAAGCTGTTCTGCATTTGGTACCATTTATTTTATTAGAAGGGCATTTCCTAAGTTACCTGCAAATAAAGACAAGTATGGTTAGCGAATTTATCAGTTTTAGTATACAATATTATTAGAAATTAAGTCATGAACGAATCTGATCTAATCAATGTTCAGTATGGTTAAAGCTCACAAATGAAACCAAAATTATCAATGATTATGCATCTATGAGGCTCTTTTTTATTTTTTTATATGTTAATCTGCAAAATATGTGTTATTTTTATATTTTTAGATTATGTTTTATGCATCAAAAACATATAGAAGTTATGCAGTAGCTGAAATAATCATCTTATATAACTGTTTGTAGTTTGGATTCAGTGTTTAATCACGCAATAAGATAATTTACTGAAAGATTAACTTCTAAAATAATATTTTCTTGCCGTCAACGATTTTTGCAAAATATTAAAAAATATATATATATCTAAATTTTTTTTATATTCGAAAATACATTTCTACAAAAAAAAATTTATATAATTTTAACAAAAAAAAAATTTTTTTTATATAAAACTGAATATCGAGATAAGGAAAATTGAATAGTTTTTCTTTCACGCTCTAAATGCCGGATAAAAGAGAGACATTTAATTAAAAATTCTCAAGATAATTTGTTTTTTTTTTTTTTTAGATAAAACATATATTTTTATAAATCAAAATTATCATTAAAATAATTTAAGTTTTCATTGATTAACAAAAAATGGCAGAATCATTATTGAAAAGGATTGCAATTTATCTTTTAATGAGAGAGAGAGAGGATTTTTATCAGAGATTTAATTTTTTTAAAAATACTGTATACAGAATCATCCAATTTCTTTGATGTCTCCTTTATGTTCGTCTTCAAATATATTCGGATGAGAGAGAGAGAGAAGGAGGAAAAAAAATTACTTTTCTTTACAAAATTGGTAATTTTGAATACTTCCGAATTTAATTTTCATTTTTATTTAAGAATTGTATCTGTGCGAATGATAATTTTAAACATTCGAGACGTGATACTTTAATTATTTAAACTTATAAAAAAAATAATAACAGCATTAAGAATAATTACATATTTTCTTTTTAAAAAAAATTTTATAATTTTTTATTGATTTTCTGGGAGCTGATTATGTAAAATATTATAAAAAATACATAAAAAATTTATTCTGAATTTGATTACATATTCTAATAAGTCTATAACTCTCTGAATTTAATTATCTAATGTAAGAAAATTTGTTTAGAATTTTCTTTAATTTTCTAATCGTGTAAAAAAAAAATAATTTTTTAAAAATATTCTGTTACTTTTTTAACAATTTATTAAACATAATCAGTTAAAATTCGACTGTTTTTTTTTTTTTTAGATAAATTAAACACACGAGTAAAAATTCGGTGCTGAAACCAAAGCTTGGAAGTTCGAACATGTCAATCTTTTGTTACCAATTATTAGTTTTTTTTTTTTCTTGTGTTTCCAAAACTCATTATATTCAAAATTAGATTAAATTTAATTAAGTTAGAAGATGGGTAATATATTAAATATATCAATTTTCCTCTCCTCGAACTTACTTTAAGTTCGTTCGGCGGAGATGAAGTGGATAAAAACTACTTTACAACTGGAGTAGTGTCTATCAAAACTAATCCAATATTAAATTTTGTTCTAAAGTGGTATATTGGAAAGGAGGCCAAAAAGAAAAAAAGCAAAGATAATTAATTTTGTGCGAAATTTTAAAAATGATTTTTATTATCGTAAACACGACAATAAAATCGATCAATTCGTTAATTAATCGCGATTCAATAAAACGATTCCATTCATACGAGAGCATGTGAGAGTAGGCGTATATTTCATTAACGAATTATTTCATTCATCGATGAGTTATTGAATGAATAGTAAAATATCAAAAGACAACGTAAAAAAAAATTCTAATGGTTCTTTATGAAAAAATATATTTTTATTAATGTTTAGGTTATTAAAATTTTAAAGCGTCTTAACTAATTAAAAATGCAAATTGTGTAGAAGAGAATTAATATTGGTTGATTTTAGAATAAAATATTCATTAAAATGAGATAAATTTTTAAATAGGGAAGCCTGTTTTCAACAAACAAACAGGCAATTTTAAACTAAATTTTAAACGCATTTGATGGTGGTTTTTCTTAATATTTTAACGTAAATAATTTTTTTTTTTCTGTGATCATTTGTCGTTAAAGGTTACTTTAAACTATTAAAAGACAGAAGATATTTTTTAAAACGGTTCCAAATCTTAGCAAATTAAGATTAATCACCGATCAAACTCGCGTTATAAACTACCAGACAAAAGAATTCGTACAATCTGCTGAGGAAAATAAACTGTAAAAATTTTAAGTTCATCCATCTTCGTTGACAAAATTCGTTTTTTGTTAGTAAATTTTAACCAAGTTTGATGTGTTTAAGGGGAAGGAACACGCATACACCACACAAACACACATATATATACATTTTCTAAGATATTTTAATTAAAATTGGATCAGATAGAGCGATCAGTTCTCTGTTGAAACTTAAAACTATTAGAAAATTATCGATTGAAACAATGTAACATATGTAAAGAAGAATTTTTCCGGTGTTAATTAATACAGAATACACCAAAGCGATCTTCATAAGATAATCGATACAAAATAATCGATGTTTAATCATTAACATCACGAACATCTACGACGATTAGAAGCGAAGCGCGATGCGTGTATATCATAAATAATTAAAAAATTACGGAAATTTTCTTACGCGAAAATTTACGAATGTAAATAGGCATTTATATTAAATAATTCTATATTAATTCGTAAAAGATTGTAAATTCAACGATGCGAGAGGGATTAGATTACTGTTATTATTAATAACGATAAAACGAAGATAATTTGTTTGAAAATAAAGAAAATTTGAATTTATGAATGTTATAGCATAACCGAAAACTACTAAAATGAAAATTAATATGGGAGAAAATGCTTAAAAAGCAATAGAAAACATACCTTGGTCATGTGGCGCATCAAAGGAAGATCGATCCAGTACGGATTGCACAGGCTCGTATGATGTGCACAAATGGAAAAGTCTCTTTTGTAGAGCTTTAAGCGCCGTCTAACGGAAATGATCTAAATACCACGATTTTCCGACAATTCCGACATTAAAAAAATTCATTATATTTAATTATTAAACCAATAAATAATATATATATATTTTTTATGTTAAACGTATCTGTATATTTAATACCTTACAATAGAAAATATTCGAATATTTTCATTCTTTAAGTACTTTTCTATATTTTTTTTTTTTTTTTGCTTCTTTAGTGATCGAACATTTCGTGAAAGAATGAGATTTTATCGTATTATCGATATTTCTAACGGGTTGTGAAACTTCCTGGCATTTAACCTTTCTGTAGAGAAGTATTTTTGCCTCATTTTTTTTTTTTTTGGAGATTTTTGTTGTCTTTTGAGGGGAGATTTTTGATGTCTTATTATAGAAAATATATTAGCCGTAAATATAACAATCGCTATTACTGAATTAGGTTTATATCTTTCTGCAGCTTTAAACAGTTTATATATTGAACATTTGTTCGTTGGTTTAGAAAAATGAGATGAAGCCAGAGATAAATTTTTATCGGTTTACTAACATTTCTGTAATTTAATCTCTTTAGAAGTCCTTCAAGAATTTTTTTACGACCTTTTATTACATAACATCCACTTCGGTATCATATGTAAAGCGCATAAGAATGGAACTGTTAAGTACTGCTATATTTGCAGAGTAAGTGAATTTTTCTATATACAAAAAAAAAAAGTTTTTAATTCATACAGAATTAATTTATATAAAAAAAAAATTCTGTAATTTAAAGTTTAATAAAAAGAAAATATTTTTACAGAGTTGCTTGACGTATTGGCTTCCAGATAGAAATATATAAAGAAAAATCTTACATAAGAGTTAACAACATCTGAATATTCTTGTTTTGCATACGGAGAGGAAAAAATTCAGTATTCTCACGAAAAAAAATATCGATTATTGGTTTTAGATATGTAGTATTTTTTCCTCAACTACGAGTTTTTTAAACTGGGAAATATATAGTAAAATATCTATATTTTTGAGAGAGAAAGAGAGAAATGAATATATATATATTCATTATTCTAGCCATCCTGATAGCAGCACATCTCACGTTTTAATATTACTGCAAACTAATTTCCCTACAAGACAAAAATAATTTTCATTGATTTAAATCTGTCTAGCGATTGTTTGGTACCTTTGTTTGAAGTATCATTTAAATCAAAATCCACTTTAAAATCATAAAAGATGTGCCGTTAATAACATCGAAAGCGAATTTAATTTCCATTCTACACAATTTAAATTTGTTAAACAATAAGTGAGATAATTAAAAATCATTAAATTAAAATGAGAAAATTTTATATATCTTTCTCTTCCGTCGTATAAATTAACCATTAATTTTTTTTTTTTGTTAGTTATTATCTAAAATGGTTTCGAGTCGATAAAAAATTCATCTGAGATTAGAAAATACAAGACAAGCTGGTAAAATAAAATAGGATTGATTGAGTGAAAGATTCGAACCATTACGCTATTGGGTGGTTCGATTCCTTTCTTCATAAAATATTTAATATCTTGCTGGATGTATAAACCATTAAATAAATTATTTTAATAAATATTAAATGAGTTACAGAATAATAAACATTAAATTTTGTCATTGCAACTTTCTAATACTCAAACTGTTTTTTTTTCCTTTGTTTCCGTATTATCAATGATGACGATGGAAGAGATTGCTGTTGTCTTGTGGTAGATCTTTCTCTTATACTGGGAATAAACCACTAAGGAATTTATTCAACATATAATCTTTTCTACCATCTCGTAGTTAATCAAGCGCTCTTCGCCAAACAATATTTTGCTTCACTAAGTGTATTGTCTTCAATAGTGAGATTTATATTGTTTTCGTTGTTGTTTATATTAGATTGAGTAGAGTACTCTTGTAGAATAATAGCACTTACAGTTCAACCGAAAATCTAATTTTATAAAAATTGATATTTCTAGAGTTTATATGGAAATAATTCGGTTGTTTTGAAGATGGTTTATTTATTTATTTATTTTTTTCCTTCCGTTAAAAGCACAACATTTTTAGCTACTTGTATTACTTAACTATAAACGGTTTTCTATTTTAATATCCTTTTTTTATATTAATGCAAAAATATAAAGGCGTGTTTTGGTATTCACTTTACTGACTGAACAATTTTTAAACATAAAAAGTTTTTTGTATAGAGGTTTTCATTTATGGAAATTGTGTGTGTTTGCAGTTATTGTACTCTTGTCTTTTTCATCACATTTTATTCTTTGTTTTTGTTCATTTCCTATGCCTCGGGCATTTCCAATGTAGGCTACTCCGTTTTACTCTCCAAATAGTCAGTTAATTGAGCGCCATTGTTCACATTTTCTATGACTTTGTTCCATTTAAAAATTTCTACAAAAATAAAAAAAAAAAGATTTGTTTTAACAGCTCTTTGTCTCAAATTATTATACATAATAATCTTTTGTGGTTTAAAGTACAAATTTCAAAACAACTTATCTCTATTTTCTCCGTATTCTTTCGTCGTAATCATATTAAACTAGAATTTTCAAACTGTTGTTATTTCATCACGTTTCAGTAGCTTTAAATCTTGCTGAGCTGAAAAAAATTGTTCAGTACAAATAACAGATTATATAAGATTATTGTGCAGTGCTGATTTATTATTTTTTGTTCAGTAAGCGTAATTCAGAAGACTGTTTTCCTCTACGAATTATTATTATTTTTTATGTTATTCCAGGTTGGTTATTCAGTAATACACTTACACAATCGTGTATGGTAAATTAAACATAAAATGAAATCTATAACTCAGTTACAATATTGGATTGTCAAGATCAAAGTGCTTAAATTCCTGATTCCAACAATTTTATGTAAATGTCGAAATTCACAAACAAATTAAATTTTTTCCATAAATTTAATACTCATAATAATTAAGTTTATTGAGTATATTCTTATATATTTTTTTTGCCAATTTTTTAAAGGAAAGCGTGGTATATAAGATTTTTATGCTGTCCACTACATATCTACTTCACTAATTAGTAAATTTGCATAAAATTCATTAGTGATATTCTTTCATTAAAGATGACTTCGATCTCATATCTTAACAATATAATTCCAGTAATTTAAAAACGCCGAGATAATCTTCTAAAATGTTCTCTTAATATCTTTTGAACTACTTTCTGTTAAATTTTATAAAAATCCATTAAGATCAGATCGTTGAAAGTGACTTTAATGGTCTTGTATCATCTACAGTTTAGAAATGGTAGAGACTGAGGTATAGAAGACCTAAAAATTCTTCTATCTTTCAACATTAAAAATATTTACCATTTTTCTTGAGGTTATCATTATAAGAAGAGATCATGGTGCATTGTTCGGAGATCAAATCAATGAATTTTTTATGTATTCATATCAGGTAATGCAGTTTTTTTTAAATAATTTTAAATAAATATTTATGTATTCCAATTAAATTTTTAGACAGTAGTTTAAATAATAAAATGAAAATATTGAGAGACCAAGTATTTTCATTCTTGCATTTTCCTGTAAAATTATATTTAAACCTGTAATTCGTGTATAAAATTGAAATATTTCTTTGAATAAAGCGAAAAAGTCATTCTTCTTCCTTTGAGAGTTAATTAATTTATCAAATATTAAGCTTATTTAGAATAATTTTTAAATATTTTTAACATTTAATATATTTTTTTTTTTCATGCGGTTATATATACAATGATAATAGGAGGAACTTTTCAATGAAAGTGGAATCGTTTCACAGTTAAAAATAAAATTTATGCAAATTCTATATAGGTAATACTAAATTCCGTCTACATAAACGGATCTAATAAGGAAGAAAGCAAAACTAGATAAGAACTCTTGTTAACAGTTGAGAAATTTATTTACCTTTACGTATAAGAAGTAACGAATGACTAGAATGTAATCTATGAAAATGATGAAATAAAATTTTTTCGAGGAATCCGGGATCGATTCTCCTAACTTCGTTCTTCAAAGATTTCGAGAGAAATCTGAATAATTCCTGGATCTCCAATTTTATGCCGATAGTAAACAAATATGGCTAATTATTCATTATAATCAAGCCATATTTCATTAAATAAATAATAAATTTATTTTTAAATCAAGTGATAAATAGAAATACAGAAAGAATAAATTGATCCATCAGTAGTGATGAATTTAAACATACGGAAAAAATCTGGAAAAGGTTTGAACCGAAATATTTGAGAACAGAAACAATACTTAGATATATATTTAATAAATTTCATAAATTACTTTAATAACATCGAAAATTCTTCAGTTAAACAAATATGAATATCGTTCATAATATTATATGTTGGATTTATAATCAAATTTAATAAATCTGCCCTTAATTTTAAAAATTACGAAGCAAATCAAGTTTACGAAACTAATTTAAATTTCAAAAGGAAATTTTCTTCTTCAGTAAATATATCCTAATTCTATTAAATTAGCGTATAACCTATTTTAGAAAGTTTCTTCTATTGAAAAGCATTTAATTGTCGAAGAATTCACGCTATCGTGAAACTATGAATTTTCATATAGCGCTAGATAATTTTCCGAAATTTTGGTTGACTTAATGGATTACTTCTATGATTCCTATTACAAAGAGCGATAAAATCCATTTTATTGCATTATTATGCCTTCAATGGCAATAAAGTATAAATCAACTCGAATTAATACATCGCAAACTCAATAAATGGTCATAAATTATTTAATACAACGTAATACGTATGTATTTAGATTATTATTGCTTCTTCGGATTAATGAGCATTAAAATGTTTATTCTGTATATCCAAAAATAAAATGTGAAGTAAATTGTTTCTCTATCAATTGGGAATTCTTGAAGAGTCTACACTCAACTAAATAAATAAATAAAAATAACTATGAAATGCGGAGTATTTTTTTTTCTTTTCTTTTAAAACAAAACAGATCTAGTAAAAGAAATCAGCACTTATATAAGTTTTTCCTATTATGATTGCTTAGAAAAATAACATCCAACGTCTATGGTTTTCCACAGATCTTCTTGAAAAGACTGTTTAGCGGAAAAATTGTGCAATAGAAAAGTTAACATAGGTCTATAGCCAATCGAATTTTGTTTGAAATGAACTGTGATAAGTGAAGAAAAACTGATTTAAGAAAAATATCTGAAAACTTTTCGCCAGTTTATTTTTATCTTTAATTTTTTTTTTACTGTTCAGTTAATTCTTACTAGTTTTTTCCGATGCATTGAAAATGTAGACTCGAAATTCAATTAATTTCTATAAAATGGAAGAGTATCCAATTAGTTCAGATTATAACTGATACATGCCAAGTAAAAAGCCAAGTAATGATACGGATTACTAAAGATTAAACGGATTTAAATGTGGGTCATAGATTAATTGCCAATTAAAATAATTGGATGATCTTAAATTTAAAGTAACACGTGTCTAAAACATATATAGCACTTATTAAATTTAAAAAAATTCATTTTTAATAATCTATAAATGAATTTTTATCACTTATGCAAACATAAAAGTGCAGGCAGAAATCTTTGTGATTTTATGGCTTTTTATGAGGTTTTTCTGCTATCGTTTAAGAAAATTCATTAAATAATGCTAATAACGTAATAAAGAGACGTATAAATATTAAACAATAATTGTTGTATAAAGTTTGTGTCGAATAACAAATAAAAAATCGATTTACGACAAATTAGACGAAAACATTTTTTAAATATTCCGTATTAGTGTCATTTAGATAAAAAAAAAAAAAAAATACAATTGGCGCTGCGATAGCGATTACGGATAATCCTTAACAAGTTTCGGCATCAAGAAAATAATCCTTATTTTTTATACGTATCTTGTTATAAAAAATACAATAATAAATTTTGATCAACACGGTGAAAAATATTTAATCTTGAGACTTTAGAATCGTTATCTCAAGATGTGTCTTTTTTTAATACAAAAAAAAAAAAAAAAAAAAAACTAGAAAGAATGCAAAATTTTCTCTTCCATTTATCACGTAATTTGACATAATCCCATGCTAAATCTACCAGTTAATGTGGTAACTCAAGGAAACATTATTTTATTCACTAAACGAAGAAAATTATATTACGGAAACCGTTTCTGAATTTATTTTGTTTTTGAATCGATTCATAAATATTTATAATAATAAATGAGGTGAAAAATTTTTTATTAATAAATTTTAAACGCTTTCGAAATTTTATCCAGAAAGCATTCTCAAGTTATTAATGTAAATATTCAAGAACCTTTTATTTTAATATAAGTAATAGCTAAAAATAGAATAGCGTTGATTTGTAGTTAAGAAAGATTAGATTTTGTGCTATCTACTAAATTATATTTTACTATTTTTTAAGTTAAAATATTCCAAGAAAAATAGGTTGTAAACAAAAATTTAGAATAGAATGATATATATACCTAAATATATACTCTATATAATGGATATGCGAGGTGATAAATGCGAAAATGTTACTAGAAAAGAGGCTTTTAAGGACGTTGAAAGAAAATTTACTGAATTAAATTACATAAAGAAAACAGTATAATAAAAAATTACTTTAAGTAGACAGTGGCAATCCATATTGAATAAACTGCAAGTAAGTTCACTCATACTGAATAACTTCAAAATTAAAAAAAAAAAATTATATATACACGTAAGAAAGAGAATTTTTTATATTGTTTAAAGGATAAAAATAATTATAATTTCTCCTTGACTTAATTAAAAGTCGATTTTACGTAAAAAAAATTCGAATATGTTTTTTTTTTTGTGATATAGGAAAAAAACTGTAGACTACTAATACGAATAAATAAAGTTTTGTGGATAAAGTCTAATA
>WUQG02036009.1:0-10839 GCA_011317285.2 Androctonus mauritanicus | reverse complement strand
ATTAGTGTTTTGCATAACATTTGGTTTTTCTTTCAGATTTTTTAAATCATCTTTATCAATTTAATTTTTCATTTTTTTATTTTTTTTTATTGTCATGTTTTAATCCATTCTATCCTGCCAATTTGACCAAAATATTTCTGAATCATCCTATATATTGATTTCAAAAAGTTATTTACTATAGAAAGGATTTTAAAAAGAATCATTGTTTTAGACTTATAAAATTTGAAGAAAGCAATGATCAGGAACAGTTAATATTTGGCACAGTTAGCACAATATTAGCTAGAGATGCAGATATACTTCCATCTTTAAATTTGTTGATGACAATAGATGTTGGATTTACCATAACATTGTATACAGGCATTACGAAAGTAAGTATATAACATCAATATATTTAAAGAAATAAATAGTTATTTTATTATTTAAATAATTATTTTATTACAAATTCAGATCTGTAAAGTGCATATTCCTATGGTGGCTGGCCCATTCAGTATTTTATCTGGAACTAGTAGCCGTAGAACATCTCTGCAATTTGGTTCACCTCGTCGAAGCAGTCTGATCACTTCCAGCAGGCCTCCAAGTGCACTTGATGCAAAATTTGATGAAGAAGTAAGATACATAAATAAATAAATAAATAATTTAAGTTCTTCAAAATATTATTATATTTAATGAAAAAAATTATTCTTAATTACATATATTAAAAATAGAGGTTTAAAAAAGAAATATTTAGGGGGTTCAGGGTATATAATTATTTTAAAATTTTCGTTTATGATTCAAATTGTCATAACTCAAGATATAATTTCATATAGGCATAATATGAAATCATATCTTGAGTTATGGTTTCATTTTCCATAGATTATAGAACTTCTATTTTATTTCTATTTATAGATTTTCCATAAATTATAGAATTCTATTCTAGATATTTCATATAGAAGTAATATGAAATCATGTCTTGAATGGAAATTCTGTAATCTATGAAAAATCTATAAATGGAAATTAAATTCCCTAAACCTAGAATTGCAACAAATTTTTAAACAGAAATATACTAGAGTTGAATAAATACTATTTATTCTTCATATTAAGGAAAGCTTACAAATATTTAAAATACTATTTAATTACATAGATGACAAAAATTATTTTTAATGTTTAATTTTGTCATAACACAATCAAAAATAAGCAGTTTTTCTTAGAAAAGTTCCTGAGAAGTAAACCATTTGTTTATATAGAAAGTATTACTTAGAATTTTATTTTTATAAACTGTGTGGTAAAGCTGTTGCTTGCCGTTTGTAAGATCCAGATTCATTTCTGGATTGTATATTTTCATATTTTTAAAGAGAGTCTAGACTTGCCCTGCTAATTATCATTCATAAATCTGTTGACACATCCAATCAAATGAACACTTTGTGGTATGTTATATGGTTCCAGCATTTAGTAATTTAGTTAAAAAGCAACATAAAACTTAAAGAAACAAAAAGAAAAATATCTTCAGTCAAATCCAATAGTACTGCTTTTCTGTTATTTTGTATTCTTTATAGGAAAACAATAATAATAATTCGCTATAGATATTATCAAAAATCAATGATATATAGTAGGTCCCTGATTTATTGTAGTTTCAGAATTATATGGATGTGTAAGTCTTTTTATTTTTGTTGAATTTGCAGAAAAAGTCAATGAAACTTTTATTAAACAAGTTACTTTTTTGCAAAAATATCACTTGTGGCCTTAAATATTTTTTATATGTATACTTAAAGTTTGCTTATAAATTTGATTTGGCTATCTTGTTTGCTAATTCTCATCCATTCATGAATGTTGAATTTAAGCATTGTTGAAATATGCTGTTTTCAATTTATGTGGAAGTTTTTTGGACAAATTAACAGTGTCTGGATTTTATAATAGAAATAATATATTCTTGTACTATTTATATATGAAAGAAAAAGCTTCAATCTCTAATCCTGAATAGATTTAACAAAATATTTTTAGATTTAGAAGTAGAGCTTTTTTTCAATATGCTTGCTTTTGATAAATTTTATGACAAGTAAAATTATACAGAGTGATTCAAAACTCTTGGTCCAAACTTTAAGGGGTAATAGAACATATTTAAACAAGCAATTTCGTCATACAATGCATTGTTGTAATTAAAGTGGTAAAGCACTAGAGGAGGCTTTCCATACATGAGAGATTGATCTTTGATGATTGAATTTTTTCTGTGGGGCTGTATGAAAAGCTTCATTTATGACAGTTTCTTCAATTCTGATGAGGACCTTGTTGCCAGGATTTTTGTTGCTGCTGCATCTATATGAGAAATGCCTGATGTTTTCATTAATGTGTGCCACTCACTACATTGAAGGATGTGAAACCTGCATTACTGTTGAAAATCGCTCTTTTGAACAGTTTAAATGTAATTTCTATCAATAAAATTATACTCTGTGATTTTTTTTTGATAAAATTGTTCTGTGTTTTCTTCAATTTTTTCATACCAACTCTGTCATTTTTATGTTTCATCATTTCATGCCACACAACTCCTGCACTGCACTTTTGCACTGCTCTGTCCTCTAGTACTTCATTGCTTGAGTTATGACAATGCATTCTGTGTCGAAAATTGCTTGTGTGTGTTCTATCACCCATTAAAATTTTGACCCAAGAATTATTCTATATTTACATTATGCTCTATATCACTCATTATGCTTTATCTCACTATATTTACATTATGCTACATTGATGAATTATATCTTTTCTACATCTTTAAAATATATCAATTATAAATTTGTTTATTAAAATAATTTTATATTAATTTTGCTATTTTAGTTTTATTTCTATTAATATATATATAGAAACAAACAATAATTTGTTAATTCTTTACAATGCAATTACTGGCCTTAAAACAAGAGTGAATGAAGCTTTTAATTGAAATTTTAAGGATAGTGTGACTTACAATTGTTATAAAATGCTTAATACTAATATATATTTTTTAATAATAATAATTTAATTATTATAATGTTTAATTTCAGTTAAAATTGCTTTCACCTGTTCCTATTCATATGAACGATACTAAAGTAATAGAAGATTCATTGATTGATGATTATAATTTACCTTCACTGGGTACTGTCATTGGTTTAAAGGATTCTGTTATGAACAGAGTGAATTTAGTAAGTGATACAAAAATTTATTTGAAAAATTAAAATTTTATATATAGTTAATTTTTGACTCATATTATTTTGAATCACAAATTTTTGCTATTGACTAATTCAAATGTATTTTTTGAATTTGAAATCTAAATTTTTGACTAATATCAATTGAAAATTTTCGATAAATTATTATTTTTCTTTTAAATATTCATTTTATAATCGTATTTTTTTGTATTTTCTTACAAATATTACATCGACTTTTTCTGTTTAATATGATATATGATGAATTTACATAGATCACAATATAATAAACTATAATATACAGTTCAAATTATAAATATTTAAATCATTTTGTATTGTTTAATGAATATCAATAAATAAAATCTTTAAAAAATAATATAATTTCAGTAAATTTTATAATGAAATGAATTTATATTATGAAATATGATATGAAAGTAATGTATGTGATTTTTTTTCTCAAAATATAATTCTTTAGTAATGACTTCTACATCAATTAAGTCTTTGTCTCTCGTAAAAATTCTATTATATTTCTATAAAATCTTTTATTTCATTATTTTGCACTTTTGACATTGCTGAATCGGACATTTGTGTGCTGATTTTGTTAAATTCCTTACTTTGTATTGGAACTGTTCATGATCACTGTTTATCCTTATCATCTAGAAAATGACAATTCTTGCAATGTGTCTTTTAAAAGTCCAAACAAAAGTTTAAAAGTCCAAGATAGTACGAGTACAGGTTATTAGGGAAGAATAATCATTCCTATCATAATTTAATCTAATTAGGGATTGTTAATCAAATAATCCTAAAGAATCTTATTTTTACCCTTAATAGACAAATTTAGAAGTAAACTGCTGTTTTAATAATTATTTATTAATCACACTCTGATGGCACCATCTCTTATTTAATAATTGAAATTATAATTTTTATTAATTTTTCAAAATAAAAAATTTGTCTCGGCCTGGAGTTGAACCAGATTCTTCGGATTACAATCCTAACATTTTAACAATTAGACTACCGAGACATCAGCAGATTTCTAATTTCAGGATGCATATAACTTAACTAATTTAGAAGATTTATTGGATTAGGCAATACTAATTATTAGTAATGGTGACACTGTAGTATGATTAATAAATAATTATTAAAATAGTAGTTTAATTCTATAAAAAATTGCAAACAAAACTGCAATAAATTGATTAGGACTGGCCAAATTACAGTTTTAATAATCTGTTGTTTGTCCCTGCCAAGCATGATATATCATGTTTGTAGCTGCTAGCAGTAAATGATCTTCAGCAGCATATGACTTCTATAGCATGCAACAGGTTAAAAACTTGATATTTTATTCTATGATATAGTAAAAAAAAGTGTGAACAAAATATACTCTAACACAGTGTTCTCAATTATTACTAATAGAGAAAATTCATTGAAATAACTTCATAAATCCTCAAATAATAAATTATTTTATAATTTTAATTCATATTTCTTATACTGCATGTAATAATAGATTTTATTCTATTTCTGTTATCATAGGAAACTTCAAATGGTACTTTCTACAGAATATCTCTGCCAAAAATGTCAAATTCAATAATAGGTAAATTAATTTTATGAATTTATAATTTTAAATTGAAACTAATTTTATTGTAATATTAAAAATAAATTAAAAAAATTTTAATCTTGCAGTGACAAAATTATTACAAGCCTTAAATAGTGTTTTACCTAAAGAGATTGCTATTCAGATATTTGCAAAATGGTATGCAACAAGGAATGCTCCTGGATCAAGTGACTTGACAATTCGTTCTGAACTGAAAACTTTTCTTTTATGTCTTCTGAGTAATATGGGCTATGATACAGATATAATAACATTGGGAGGAATTCTAAAAAAAGATCTATCGTTATCTCCTGTAGCAGTGAAGAAAGCAAAAACTTCAGAATATGGTACTGATGAAGTAAGATCAATGTTAAAAATAATTATTAAATTAAACTATTTTAAAACATTTCTAACTGAAAAATTTCATTGTCTATAGGATTGGTCTTATTTGATATCATCCATGCATTCTAAAATGAATCAAGATCAGAGAAATTCTATTGGATATAATTTTAATGAAAAATTTAATTTAAATACAAGTGATCTTTCTGAAAAAGAAAACAGTATTAATATTCATGCACCCTTATTGCCATATTTGTCTTATATTCATTTAGCACTGCATCTTGTATATGAAGTAAGTAAATTGAAAATTACATATATTTATTCTGTCTGTGATAATAAAAGACAATATATCTTTTCTGTTGTTTATCTGCCTGTGGTTACTAACCAACTACACAAAATGGGTGGATAATCCTTTCAGTGATGGAGGAAACAATCCTCTGCATTGGAATGGCATCTCTCCTCCTCCATTTGTCTCCCAGGTCTGTTGAAGACTGAGCAAATGATGTGGCCCTTTATTTCACTTTGTTTCTGGGAAAACCAGAATGTTTTTTCATTTCGGCTTTCACTGATGTCTTCCCTGTTTTTAGTTCCTTATGACACTTACTAGTAATACAATCTTTTGATTTACCATACCCACTGTTTATCATTAGTTATTTTGATATTTTAGGTTGTAGAGGGTAAAAAGTCTTCAGACAAGTTGGTAGGATGATTATATTATTTGTAAGGAGAAACAATATTTTTGAAATACTTTTGTATTGTTTTTAATTAGTATGATAATTTGGCTTTATGATGAATTGTTGAATGTTCTATCTCAGTGTACAGTAGACTCAGGTCTTGTTTTAACTGGTCATAGTTTTGTGAAGCTATGGGAGGAGCTAAAAGTGAAGGAGAAAATGTCATTTGGAAGGAAAGAATACACTTGAAACTGTGAGAGGATGCATTGAATAATTAGATAATTCATCATTGGTATAATTTTTATGAAAAATGGCATGATTTTTCTTAAAAATAAATTAATTTAAATCAAATTGAAGATTATCAGTTTTTTTTTTAATCTATGTAGATGTTTAATAAACATTTGCATACAACCTATATATTTTTTTATTTAATTTGCAACCTATACATAGTATTTTATGTATGTTTTCAGATTAACCAGCCATTTATTTATCTGACCTGAGGTTCAGTCCTATGGGGGCCAATTAATCAGGAATCTGTTGTATTGTAGTTATACTGCATGCACTTAATCCTCACATATTATATGTTATTTTTCTTTAAAATTGAAATTAAAAAAATATCTCTCTTCATTAAAAAAAAATGATTGAAAAATATACACAAAATAATTATTTCAGATCAGAAATATTGTTAGTCAAACAGACAAAATAAATGTATTAATTATTGTACGGAATGGAACAAAATTTTATGAATTAAATTTGGAGAAAAAATTTGCATAAATGCCAAGTTTAAACTTTCTAGAATTATTTCCTTAAAAATTTTTCTATAGTTAAGGAAATTAAAATGGTGAAAACAGACTTCACTATATTATTTATTTTGTCTTTTCAGGATTGCAAACTCAATATACTTCAGTGGAATGAATTACCATCATTAGCTTGTTTTTTATATCAAATTTCACGGTAAGAAACATAAATATATGATGATTTATTTAATGGTTTCATTAAAAATTTAAAATATTTAAGTTGAAATAAATTACATAACTTGTATCAAATTAAAATTTTTAGTAATTTTTAACATTAAAAGAAAATATTTTATGAATTCAGTGTGAATTAGAAATATACTAAATTCATAAAAAATGATGAAATTAATGTGAAAGATATTTTATAACAGCACTTGTCAAACTATCTGATATGGTAAACTGACAATGTTTTTCCTATATATTAGGGACTGATATATGATGGTCAATTTGCTTCTAGAAACTAGATATGTTTGTATACACAATACTTTCCTCATTCAATACAATATGAAATTACCTGTATTATTATAGTTTTTGGTTGAAATGTAGCCTATGAATTCTGGTGCTATGTCATATTAATGTTATTCTTTTTAAGACCTAATTCTCTCTTTTCTCAACTCATTGCAAACCATCAACTGATAGTTCATGAACCAGTGTTGGTCTGACGAGTACTACTTTAAGAAGTAATGTTTTACAATATGAATTTGAAATTTAATATTTCTTCTGTGTTTTTAATGTTTAAATAAATTGAAATTTGAACAATTTCAATTTATTTGAAATATCTGCTATGGATTTATAAAAATAATTTTTGAATCTCTTTTATAATAGTTTTAATCAAATTATAAGAAAATTATTTAATATTAATAAGCAATTTATAAATCTGTATTCTCTTTTCTTGAATTTTTCTATAATAAGTAACTTAAAACTTACTCTAGGATTAGTTTGAGAAAAAATTTATTGAAGTATAATTACTTCTTGATTTGTGAATATTTGAATTACAAGCATTCATACTTAAGAACATGTCATTTCATTTTCAAATTTCAAAAATCTTCAAGAATTTTAACCATTATATTCATTGTAAAACATTCTTCTATCATAATTTAGAATTACACATTTAATATAACATGGCAGTATTTTAAGATGGCAGAATTACACACAAAAATCCTTACTTTATAACTGGAATTTTTTTTCAAATCTTTGAAATAAGAAACTTCTAATTGCTCGAATTGTGAAATATGTTACAAAACAGATATATAAAGTGGTTTCAGTACTTTTAGAGGCCACATAACAATACCATTCAAGTTATAAATAAACCTTTCATATGAATTAAGCTTGCAATTTGAACACTTGTATTAAATACATAACTGTCAAACTAATTGGCTATAAAAGATTGTGTAATTTAACAGAAAGCCAAAGAAAATTCTAAGTAAAATAAATCCCTAACTTATGTTAATTTGTCCAAAAAAATATAAATCCAACAATGCTTAAATTCAATATATATATGAATGCATTAATAAATGGAATGGCTAAATGAAATTTATGAGTATACTTTTATGTATAGAAAAGAAAATTTAAGGTTATAAATGATATTTTTGCAAAAAAGTAAATTGTTTAATGAATTTTTCATTCACATTTTATAGAAATTCTGCAGAAATAGAAATTTCTATATCTACATATTTCTAAAATCAAATAAATCAAAATGATATAAATCAGAGGTCATTAGGATAGATTATATTCAGAAATTATTTGATTTACATAAATTTTGTGTTTAAATTCTAATAATAATTTCTGGTAATGAAACTGTGCATTGCACATATGTTGAGGAATGTGAAATTTGTAGCTACTGAAGAAACTAGGAAGCCACTAGAATACTATTTTGGCCAAAGTATTCAAATCAAGAAATTAATATTGAAAGTCGAAAAGAGGTTTAAATTCTGTTTTACATTAAATTTTTTTAATATATAAATCTTTTAATTGTAATTCAGTATATAGTAGAATACTGTAATTTTATATGAAATTTTTGTAACAATAGTTATAGTACTGCTATAAGAGTTAATGACACTTAGAATGACATTATTATTACTTATTAACTGTAGATACATATATTATTGTATGTGATGATAATTTTCATAAAGCAATGCAAATTGTATGTATATGTTACAAGCATTATGTCATATCACTGGCCTTATAATGGCTATTCATACAATGCATAAAATTCTAATTTTGCCATAATAATTATATTTAATATGCGTAGGTAAATTTGACTTACATAACATTGACACAAATGAAATTTTATGTAAGTTATACTCCTATATAAATGTTGCTATTATAATTAATACTTTTTTAGTATAAAGAATAATATAAAATGAAAATTCTAAATAAATAAATCTATTAAATATTCTCTCTAACTGCATCATATCAAATTTTGTTTTTATTAACATAATGATAATTTAATCCAATAGAGTTGCTACTATATTAACACATTACATCCATATTACAAACAACTGCTTCAATATGTCGTTTAATGTCAATGCATACAAACACACCAGCACTTGATGCAGTTAGACAGGGACAATTTATTACCGCTAACGTTTTCGACAACTAGTCGTCGTCATCTTCAGGCTTACATACATGGAATGGAATTCACAGTTAAACGACATATTGAAGCAGTTGTTTGTAATATGGATTTTGTTATTAAAATATAAATTTTCAAAAATGGCATTAATCTATTTGTATTAATTTATGCTTAACATTTTTCATTCTGGTTCATTAATTTAACATGATGGTTACATCTCTAGTGGTGAAGAATGACTGACTCCTTCATTTGAACTATCTCCATTCTTGACTCACTCTCCTATCTTTTCATATAATTTACAGTTCACTTAAATTCCTAACCTCTGGATTTGGATTAGTTGTCAAATTATTATATTTTTTCTTAATTATATATATTTATAAATAATAATAAAGATTTGTAAATAAGGACATGATTATGTATTGTAGCTTATAATTTAATTTCAAGAAACAGTTTTAGTTTTTTAAAATTTATTTATTCTAAATTTCAGAAGGACCACAAAAAAACCTTAACCTGGCCTCAGGTTGGACATGGCTGTCTAGCAGATAATGATGAATTAGATTTTGAAGGATTTGATGAAAGCCAACTTGAGCTTGTTCAATAAGCAGCAAGTCTTTCAATCTTAAACATTGAACATGTACACTGTTGTGTTCATTCACATCAGTTAGCAATTTGTGATGGACTAGCAGAACCCCACAGATCAAAATTAGTTTCCCAACTTAGGAAAGTGGCCATAGCTGCAAGAATTCCAAAACTAGATAATATAATAAAGCAATGTGCTAAAAAAAAGTGCAAATTACTGATCAAGTAACTACATGATCAAATATCTTCTAGAGCTAAAAAAAATTCTTGTTGACATAGCAAACCCTGATATAGTCCTCACAGAATAATAATGGCATCAGACTGAAGAACTGAAAAGCCTACTAAAAGAACCATTTCTTCTAATCAAAAAGCTGAAAAAAAAAAACAGGTACTTTTCTGAAAGAATGGAGAAAGTTAAGCCATGTCTTAAGTAAGAAAGGTGGTGTATTGGCCAAGGAGATAGAGAAATCAATGAAAAGAGAGAGGCACAAATATTTAAAAACGATATATTATTAATGGCTATCTATGAACCCATGGTTAGAGAGATAGCCCAATGGCTATCTATGATGCTATGAACAGAGTTCTGCTCTCTGAAGAGCAAAAAGACATTAGTAAAGAGATTTTGTGCTCTATTGCTCTAAAGATAAAAAGATTTTTTGATTAATAATCATGATGAGAACAGGAACTCATATTTCATTATTGTTGTCATCAATATCTGATGTTCAATGCAAATACTGATAATGATAACTGGTTTTGAAAAAATTATTGGATCAAGCAGACCACCTTCAGTGCCAAAAAAGAAAACTCAAGTCTGATACTGAAAAAAGCAAACTTACAAATATGTCACAAATAGCAAATAATAAAGTGAAATTTAACAAAGCTCTAATAGAAGTTAAACTTTTAGACAGAAAATCTAAATTAAATGTTAGAGAGGCCATCTTTAAATATCCTGAAATTGTTAAAGATGGATCTGCCTCCGACACAGGTCAGCAGAGAGAGATTATTTTCCTCACTCCATTTGATCAGAGCTGATGAGAGAGCAGCAATGACAGATGAACTTACTGAGGCTATTTTGTTTCAATCAATTCTTCAAGACTGCAAAAAACCAATTACTAACGACTTCAAATAAACAAGCTCTAACTGCAGTATGGTA
>WUQG02035998.1:0-10839 GCA_011317285.2 Androctonus mauritanicus | reverse complement strand
TTTTCGCATGTAAACTTTCCATGCAGTAATAAAGTACATCCTGTTATATGTATCTGACTGGTTGTTGTACATTTTACGTTTCTAGATTTTCAGCCACAGAGCTGTTTTTGAGCAAACTATTTGGGTATGAATACTTTCTGCACTCACTGTATATATCCATACTAATATTAACATGCATACGCTGTTAACAATAGACATCAGTATGGATAATGTTAACATTAAACATTTGTATAGTATATCGATACTAATACATTAGTATGGATATACCAATATTTAATGTTCGTATAATTCTCTAAATTTGAAATTATATGGACACTAAATGTGATCGTTATACAATAAAGCAAATTTTAATATCATATCGCAGATTATCAGGAGATCATGCTATATTAACTGTCAATTACAGTAAGATCCCGTTTAAGGCGGGGGATAAGTTCCAAAAAAACAAAGCGCTAAATGAAACAGCGTTAAACGGGGTCATCTTAACATGTAAATAATGAGGATAGGTGAAACAGGACAGTGAATAAAAAAATGGCATATATATTTTTTTATATATGCCAAAAATATGTAAATACCTTACTATGATTAATAAAGGTATCACTGATTATTACTATTGTATTACATTAATCATTAATTATAGATATATTTCATTGCTAATATCGATTTGTATTCATAAATCATTCATGAAAAACAAAAATATTGTGAATAAATAATTTATGTTTGTGATGAAGAAGGTTTTTTTCTCATTTGACAGTCTTTGTGTTTTCGTTAAGAAGTCATCTAACATCGTTTGTCTTTTCCTCTTTCGTTCAGCAAACAATTGTCGATAGCAAGACATCGTATCCATGACAGTTCGTCTTGCCTTTGAACTTCTATCAAACGTTGATGACCGATCATAAATATGGACTATGACTGCAGCAGATTTGTTGTGTGAATTGCACTGCACTGAAATCAGACGCACTATAAGACGACATAGGAGTATCAAAGGAACAAACAAGGTCGTGCGATTTCGAATTTATGTGAATATAACGATTTGAAAAACCGCGTCAAATTAAATCAATAAAATAAAATTAAATCAATATAGAATTCGAAAAACAGCGTTAAACGGAGCAGCGTTAAGCGAGACCTTACTGTATTAAAATATTATTTCAAATGATCGTTCATTTCACGTGATTTTTATATCATAATGCGTTAAAATTGAATTTGATGGCTACCACTGAATGTGTTGGTGAACTTTTGTGAGCACCAACACATTCAGTGGTACTTTTTTTAAAACAACACTTCAGTGGCATTTTTTTAAAAGATACTTGAATGTGTTGGAGCACCAACACATTCAAATATCTTTTAAAAAATGCATTAAAATTTGTATTAGAATACAACGATAATGTACTATTCTTTCGTGCTTATATGAATTGATTGATTAATCTGATTCAAATAGAAGTACAATAGTTTAAGTTAAATCATATATATTGCAATAATAAAATATTGAGACCACAGAATTTACTTATAGACTGATGGATGCCGAAAATCTGAGATTAAATCTTTGAATAATAATCATCCATTGTAAAAATGTTCTATATAAATTATGTCGATCGAAGTGAATTTGAACCTATTATGTTGGGTCAAACTCATTTCGGCTACATTTTGCTTAAATATTACAGTATATAAATCATATGGATTTTAATCCTATGATTTATTAAAAAACAATCCAATGAATTGATTTATTTAATAAAATAATCAAAAACTATCTTACATCGTATAACAAACTGACATAGTTTCATAAAAAGTAATAAATTTAAAGATCGATTTGATTGTTAAGTTTTCGATCCTATATAAAAAAATCAATAATATGCTTGATAAACAATATAAGTACAGTATAAACAGTATTATTTATCAAGCACATCATCGATTTGTAAAACTCCTTTAGATGTGTAACAGTTTTATCATTTCGTTACTTAGCAGCTATTTTTTTTTTTTTTTCTTTTACTTAGGCTGATGAGGAGTTCATCGAACCGAAATATATATCTGAAAACTAATATATAATTAATAAAGCTTATTCTTTTAATTGATCCGTTTTTTCCCTCTGTTCCAATTGTATAACCTCTTTTATAAGGGTCATTTTTTATGATTGTCTGTTAATGAAATATCGTATTATCCATAAAATAATAGTGAATCAGATTAATGTAAAACAGAAAAAAGAGGAAGTTATTGCTAATAATAAAAAATTTGTTAAATTACAATCTGATCCTATCATAAACACATTAACTGAACATAATCT
Source organism: Androctonus mauritanicus (assembly GCA_011317285.2). NCBI lineage: Eukaryota > Metazoa > Arthropoda > Arachnida > Scorpiones > Buthidae > Androctonus > Androctonus mauritanicus. Next base: position 8,564 of record WUQG02035998.1, on the reverse strand, counting down.
GATTCCAACCAATATTAAATAAAAATTAATTATTAATTAAAATATTTGCTTAATTTTAACAATCTTAACTTTTATGACTAAGGTTTTTAAAATTGCATAAAACTAACAAATACAAATACAATAATTTCTATCATAATCAAGTAATAAATATCCAAACTAAATACAATTGATGATGTAATTTCAAAACTAATATTTTAAAATTAGAAATTCTAAATTACTATTTTCTATATTTCAAAATTATAAAAAGTTCGAAAAAAATCGCATTATAATTCCTTGCAACGATACATTAAAAAGAATAATTTCATTATAAATTGCAAAAAATATTTTCTGAAATAACAAGATGAAATATTGTGTCACTGTGTAGATTTCTTTTCACCTGCACTTTCTACAGTTTAGTTTTTGTAATTATTTTATTTTTAGTTTTATTTTAATCAATATATATCAGTGCTTTCCATGGAAAATGTAATAAAAATTGATGCAATTTTTTTATTTATCTATATAGGAAACTTCATTTTTTTGTACTGTATTGACGAAATTAGAACGAATCTTAATGTTAATCAACGTTAAAAATAAATATCTTTTTTTGCTTCTATTCTATTAAAATTAAAAAAGGACAACACGCAACCATTTTAAATATATCTAGTATGACGGAAAAAAAATCAAGATATCAGCTCAACATTAAATTTTAATAATAGATTATATACAAAAAAAATTTATGTCTGATTTGAATAGATTAAAATTTTAGTATAAAAAAAAATTTGATTTAATTGATAATCTTTTACGAATGAATAAAAATGAAACAAACTATTCATGAACTCTATACAGTGTTGATATCTTTACAATCAAAGAATTATTTTCAAAGAAAATATCTGTGAATCTTCATTCTAAATTATTTTGTATATACAATTTTTAAAATTTAACAGATAAATTATACATTACTATGTTTTATAACAATCTATGAATTTTATTATAATTATGATTTCACCTTCAAAATAATGAATGATGTCCATGAAAAAATAATAATAGCAAAGCATAAAATTTTTGAAAAATGTAATTTTACTTATCCTGTAGATGTACGATACAATACAGGCCCTCTTCTAGTTACGAACATTCGTACTTACGAAACTGAAATTTCATAAAATTTCAAAAAGATGTTAATAATTTTAAATAATATGATGTCAAAATGCTCTACCAACCAATATAATATAAAATTACACAGTAATGTATTATGGTAGTATTTAAAGATTACATCAAAAATTCCTCGCTTTATATTCGGAACTTTTCATTAAAATCTTTGAAATGAGAAACTTTTAATTGATCAAAATGTGAAATTTATTATAATATGCAGTATATAAAGTTATTTCAGTACTTTTGGAGCCAAAATAACAGCAATATTTGAATTACGAACAACCTGATTTACGAACAAAACTTACGTACGAATTATGTTCGTAACTAAAGGAGCACGTGTATTTGTCTTAATTACAGTGATTAATAATTTTAATTATGAAAAAAGTAATTTAACTTTTACTAATTATTTTGATAAACATCATGATAGCAAATACAATTTTTGATATCATAATAAAAATATTTTACAAAACCTATACATATATAATATTTTCTGTTTATTTAAAATACTGAAAAATAGTTTCATTAAATTTATGGAATCTTGTAATTTTTTTAAAATTTATTATAAATACGTCAATAATTGATATTATTTCACAGTCTAGTCTTCTATTAATTTAATAATAATAAATCATTAGGCATATATTTGCATTCTCTTGGAAAATAATCCGAAGTTATCCATTGAGTTCCATTGTACTTGCAAATAATAGTTTTTTGCTTTTCTCCATCTGGAAATATGTAGTTCGTATTGCAAATACAGTTGCAAATCCTGTAAAAAGAAAATTGTTAATTGATTTCAGAGGTTAGCCGAATAATGCAATATACAACCCTTCAATATTCACAAGAAATAAGTTTCTAATTACTTGCGTAAATAAAATTTTGCGAATAAATATTTTTATATAATTTATTTCCCACTTAATAGATATCCTTCATGTTTCATCGTGTTTAATACTAAACCTTGAAACTAGACTTCTTATTTTAAAAAATACCAGAAAAAAATCAAGGACCCGTGAAAACCAAATGAAAATGTGAATAAAAATAAAAATTTATACATGTATGAGAAAAAATATACTGAATTTTGTCTTGCATTTATAATTTGATAATCTGTAAATTTATAATATTAGATGCAAATATTAGATTTACTTACATCAATGTTCCATTGTTTCCACAGGAAATTTCACTTTTAATTGGCATCGGAAAGCAATCTAGTGAAAATTAACCAAAATAAACACATTTAGGTACTATTAGAAATGAAGTACATGTAAATGCTTACTCATAAAGTACATCTAGCAATAAAGCTTATGTACAACCAATGGCGTAACCGATGGTGGAGCGAGGGAACGATGGTGAAGCGAGGGAAAATTATACAAAATTTTTATACAAATATCTGGCTCTTGGCCTCCTATTGAGCTTGGTGCCCCAGATATTTGTATAAAAATTTTGTATAATTTTCAGTTCTTAAAAATTATTTAAGAAAGTGTGTGTTGAAAATTAAAACAGATGTATTTTTGGAGGGAGAGAGAGGACCAAAAAATGCCGCCTCGGATACCAAAGATTCTAGGTACGCCACTGTGTACAACGTAGAAATGAATTAAAATAAAAATAAAATTACATATAAAAATGAATAAAATGTTGCATTCTAGAATTTTGAAAAATGGCATCCGTCTAAATGTTTAAGTTTTTTTTAATCATCTTTACTTATGGAAAAATAACCTAATGAAATGTTTCTTTTCTCTCTGAACGTCATTTTGTTTTAGGAGGTGCAATTTATATTTAGAATTAATAATTTTATAGTCTATTGATCCTGGTTAAGTTTCAGAATTTCATTAGTTAATCATCACTTACTAGCATATTCAATGTATATATATATATATATATATATATATATATATATGTTACGCCCAAACACCGAAATCACATAATGACCGAAAAAAGCAATCACAACTCATTGTGGCCAATTCCAAACGACCAAACACCAATGCTCAATATTATTTCGCTTCGTGATCATCGTGAGGCAACCAAAACGCATTGTGGGCAACTCCGCCAAAACCAAATACACATTGTGAACGTTTTGAAATGACCATCGACTGTTCTGAAACAGATCAGGGCATGTGCTTGTAGTAATACGCTCCTTGTTATTAATAGTAACGGAATTCCGCTACTGATAATGGAATTTTGAATGTTTAGCAGTGTATCGGCGATTACAAATAATTCACGAAAAAGGAGCGATATTTTTGACATTATTTTGGATTTAGGACACGAGACTTCAATTATATAAATATGTATTTTTACATTTTTATTTTCTAAATCATAAGCGAAATCTTTTCAAAAGTAAAATTTTCGTAAAAATTTTAAAAGATTTCAACAAGAGCACAATCTAGCATTGGATTAGGTCAGTTTGAACTGGCAACAATGCGTTATGGCTATTCTCTAATATTTAATTAAAGAACATGAATTTTAATAAAACATTTTAAAAAATGTTTTCTTGTAGTTTATCAGCTAAGATTTATATCTCACTTGTCAGTGAAAAGTTATCCTTTAATATTTTATTCCTGAAAATTAATTAATGTAGTAGGACCTTTATAATTTATATAATCTGGACGTCTTGGAGTTCAGTGCAGGAAATTTTAGAATATTATATGTTATTCCCATTCTACATAGTTCTAAGAATAACACAAAAAATGGCTGCTTCTGCATATGCAGCTAAGGCTAAATTTAAGTAATAAAATTGCCTATTTTTTCTGTTTCTTTTCTACAAAAAGCGGATCAGTATGTATTCTATTTAGTCTCCCTATTTTAAAATAAGTACATTTAGGAATAATTAAGTAAATTCCTATAAATTCGGTTCTTAAAAATGTATTAACTGATCACAAAAGAAGATTCAACAACAAATAACATCCTAATAAATTTATATAATTAAACTCAAGAAGATTCTGGATAAATAAGGGGAGAATGGTTTCTCATTCTTTTGTTAGATTAAAAATTAACAATCAAATTAAAAATTGTAAATTAAAATAATTTTGTAAATAGACATCGTTTGAATATCGCCATAAGTCTAATCATTTTTTTTTCTATTTATTCTTAATGATGTAGATACTTTTCGCTTTTTTTTACAGGCACTGTTACTATGACATTTTGAATTGCACAGAACTGTTTGACATCGACACTTGCACTTATTATTGTTACAATAACGTATGCAGTGGCACATGACGAAACTTTGTTGGGACCCAGAGGAGAGTTCTGATGCTTTCCGCAGCGTACTACTACAAAAACATGGCCTGATCTGTTTCAGAACGGTCTATCAAAACGCTCAGAACATATATTAGTTTTGGTTTTGGCGGCGTTGCCCACAACGCTTTGTGGTTACCTCACAATGGCCACGAAGCGAAATAATGTTGTGCATCGGTGTTTGGTCATTTGCAACTGGCCACAATGCGTTGTGGCTGTTTTTCGATTATTGTGCGAATTTCGGTTTTTAGGTGTAAAAGATATAATTATATGTAATGTACACGCTAAATCACACGATATAAGTAAATAAAATAACTTAATAATTTAATAACAAACATACTTATTATTTCTCGTAACTGTTTTTCATATTTATCACTACTATTATTTTCGAAATCTGTAATTAAAATTTTAATTATTTGCATTTAAAATGTCTATAAATATCATAGAATATTTAAGTATTGAAAATGAACTTACTGTCTATTTGTTCATCAGTATAAATACTCCTAAAAAGAAATTTTAGTTTTAAGTATCAATATTTCAAAAATAAATTAACAATATAACTTACTTCTCGAGCTCAACTGGAGACAGATAAGAAACTCTTATCAGTAACAAACAGTAAAAAATAGTATTTAAAATTTCCATAATTATCCAATAAAATTATTACAGAAATGACAAATATAATATAAAGTGATTAAAATTATAAAGTGACGACGTTTTAGAAGATTGATTAGATTAAACTTTATAGTATGCTTTGTCATAGTTGGAATTTCTCATAGTCATGCCAACTAATTAGTTATCAAATTTGTTGATCATTATTTTTCAATAAATGATCAACAAATTTGATAACTGATTTTTCAATAAATGAATGATTTTAATACTTTAAATTATACTACGATAATGACGACAATTTTTGTATATACAGCTTTCAGACTTTAAAATTCAAAATTTTTAGTTTTTCATGTTTTAATTTATATCTAAACATTTTAAACTATTAAAATAAATAACGTTTAAGTTATATTTAAGTAAAATTTAATCAAAGCTTCAATTTATTTATGAATATCTGCTAAATTACTGTTTCTTTAATCATTATGCCAGTAAATTTTATTTAAAAATTCAATTTTCGTTGATATTTTTATAATATCAATCAATTAAATAAAATTACAGAAATTTGTTTTCTGTAATTTTATTTATTTTTAATTTTTATGATGACTTTCATGATGTAAAATAAAACCAAATAAATTAGTTTTAGTAAGAATGATTTAAATTTGTTTCAGTTCGTCATGAATTTGGGAGAAAACTATAGTTAATAACAGTATACTGTATATGTTCTCAGTATAAATTAACTTCTCAGTATATATGAAACTTTTTAAAATTTTATATATTATGGTATATTAATTATGAATAATTTAACTTCCTGATAGAGATTAAAAGATTTTACCATTTTTTCCTTCATATTATTCATTATAATAAATTCTTTTGTTATTTTTACCTGTCAGCTAAGTTTAAACTGTAATTAGAATATATCATATACAATATATAAGAAATACAGTAGGCCCTATACAAAAGTGAATAAATACCGAGATTTAAACACTTATAAATAGAATATTGTATATTCTGTAACTCTAACTATTCTATTTTGATTCACATTACACTTATATCTTGGTTGTAGAACAAATTTAAATTGTGTATTTGATAAAATATAGTGACTATTATTTTTATTCAATTTTATCATGCAATATAATGTGTTCAAAGCATATTTGTACATTAATTAAAAATTAATAAATGATTTATACAGTAATAACTCTATAAAAGCCAATTATTTGAATGAAGTTTTATTTTGTTACATAGGAAGAGGTGTTTACAAAGGAGTTGTTTTTATGTGTGATAAAATTGTATGTGCAGATATAAAGATTCGAAGTGACTACATTATATAGAAAATAACTTATTTAATCGTTTAATTACTCAAAATGTTTAAGTTCTAAGAAGTAAAAAATAAAAGAATAGTGAAACAAGAAATATAAAAGAAAAATCATATCGAATTATTATATTTTCATCATTCTTAAAATTTGTTTTGAGAATGACTTCGATTAGGGCATATAAACTATATGAGAACTTATGTCTCTGAACTGATATTAATATAATTTGAATTATTTTGTAGCATATAACTTCAGTCTTCTTAGATTTTCAATGCTTGAGATAATTGAAACCGAACATTTGATGAATGATTAATATAAAGTTTGCAGTAGTCTAATACTTCTTTATTTGCTTAATGACTAAATACTAAATATTTATACATTCGTGGATATTTTTAGTCTTAAGTTTTAATATTTTCTATAATTTTTCAATCACAGAATTGTTTTATAAAAATGGCGAAAAATAAAAATTTGTTATAAAACTATAATATTCCGAAATTATAAAAATCTTTAGAGATAATAAAAGCAATTAATATCTACAAAATTAATATTATCGATAGTATATTATTGTAATCTTATAAAGTTCGGAAATTAATAATTAGGAATTCATTTATCAAACCCTAAATTTCAAAATTAAAATTCCTGAAATGTTAATCTTTAATTAATAGTAAATAAACTAATTCGCAAACAAGGATAACGTTAATTTTAAAAATAAATTAAATTTATTAATCAAATATAATAGAGGAAAGTGCCCAAAACCGGACCCCATTTTGTTTTTTTATTTTAAAAAAATAGAAAATAGTAAAAAATTATGTTTTAAAAGCATATAATATCTACTTTATAATGTTATGCACCATTTACATTTTACTTTTAGAACATATAATTAAAAGTTAGTATAAAAAAAAATTATTTTCAAAAACCTTACACTTTGGCGATTTGAAAAATAGTTGACGAAACCGGATCCCTTGTAAAAATAATCAAAATAAGATTAGACAAAATTAGAAAAGACTATTAAATCACAGAAAATATATTCTAGTTTCAAAGTATAAATGTAATATAACAATTGCAGGTTTTATTTTTTAAAAAAGATACAGAATGTATTCCAAAAGATACAGAAAATGTATAGCCGAATTAAATCATTTAGCCTCAAAAATCGCAGATGTAGACGTCCTTTTCAGCCCCAGCACAATCTACAATAGAATTCCAAGAGAATAAGAATGTGTACAAATACAGGCAGACTTTACACATGAAAAATAAGGGGTCCGGTTTGCCCGACTATAGCCTACATTTTTTTAATCTAATAAATTTTTAACCTAAAATCTAAATTAAACAGTTTAATGCCAAACATTAATATTAAACCTTATCATTTAAAAAAATATATATATGTCGAAAGGTTTATCTACAATATCTAGAAGAAATAACGAAAAATGTAGCACATTGTAAAAATTTTTTCCAATGCCAAAACACTTAATGGCAGACTGATAAGCAACAAGTAAAGCGGGCGACGTGTGCGCTCCGCTACAGACTGGTAGAAGCCTAAACTCCTTTAGCCTAAACTATTATTTACACTTGGTCCCGCTATATTTCAAAAGAATGCAGAGCGAGAAGACCGGGGGGGTCCGCTTTAGAGAGGAGGGTCCGGTTTTGGGCACTTTCCTCTACATATTTTCTCAACAACTTCTATTATTCTAGAAAAGTCTGTATAGTTTTAGAAATATTATTATTTGAGATTATTTTTTAGCTTTATATTATTAATAAAATTAAATTTTTATTTGTCTAGAGAAGAAAATAGTTAGGAAATATTCTAAATATTCTATATAATCTTAAATTCTGTACTTTTTCATTGTGGAAAGTGACTTACAAGTTAGTGAGATATTTTATTAATTCATTATTCTCAATATCTCAATACTGTACACCAGGGGTGGCCAAAGCGTCGACCGCGCATCCATTCCTAGTCGCCCGCCTGTCTGATGCATCGAAACAAGAATCAATTCATTCGGTTTCATAAGATACAATATAATTTTTCCGCGGCCAATTTACAAAGTGTATCCATTTTGTTAACCTTTCATATAAATTACTTCATTATAGTTTTGTCCAATCCCCATTAGTAAGTGCTCGAAATGTAAACTCGAAAGCACGATCGCGCCCCTAGCGGCGCCTGCGCAACATTATACATAACATCCATAGTGATGAATCGATACCTGAAAGTATCGATTACTTACTCATTTGAGTAGTATCGAATCAGAGTATCGATACTGTTAATTTTATCGTTTAAAAGTATCGATACTTACTTGTATCGAA
>WUQG02035987.1:0-10840 GCA_011317285.2 Androctonus mauritanicus | reverse complement strand
TAAATTACAATTTTATTAAAAAAATAATTTGTTATTAATTAATTTTCGTGGTTATTGGGTCTCCGGGACCTCACAATATTCAATATGAGTTTATTAATTAAAGTATCAACTAGGCATATGAAAATAAAATGTATTTCCAAATTGGCACATTAAACAGCAAAAAAGTAACAAATGATTATATTTAAAATAGCTTTACATTAAACATAAATAAAATATGTTATACTTATTAATTCATCCTTTATTTTAAGGAATATAATATATTCTAATATTTTGCAATTCAGTCCAGTTTTGTCACAATCTTCCCCCAGCTCCATTATAATTTTTGAAAAGCTTTACTTTTTTCAAAAATTATAGTAGAGCTGGGGAACTTGTAACTTCTTTTCTTTTCAAAATTTTTTCAACAAAAATTGGTAGTTTTGCAACAGATATTATGATCTACAAGATAGTTTTTTTTTTCTTTTTGACAGTTATTTAAATGATTTTTAAAAAATCCTAAATTATTTAAGGTTTCAAAAAAAAACTTACAATTCTATGCAAAATACAGTTTATTTGTTCTGATCATACAATCAAATTTTTTAGTGTTATTGTATCTATAATATATTTTATATCATATAGTAACAAAATTGTTTTGTATTTGTAAAATTTTTCCACTAAAAAGCTTTCTTAACTTGATATGTATCAAAATTGCATTATTTGATTTATTATAATAATGTTGTCATTTCTCGTTTTAAAACTATCAGTGGAAACATTAATTTGATAAAATAAAATTAAAATAATAATTCTGAGTACAGTTTTATTATTTATAAAACAATTTCTGTATAAAGTTTTGAAATTATTGTTGAGAAGAAATTTTCTCTGTAATTAAGAAGTACATGTACTCCTTGAGTTAAAACATAATTTGTATGTAAGTTTTGTTTATAACTTGGATATTGTTATTTTGCTTCCAAAAATACTGAAATAACTTTATATATTGTATTTTGTAATATATTTCACAACTGGACCAATTAAAAGTTTTTTATTTCACAGATTTTAATGGAAAAATTCTGATAATAAAGAAAAAGTTTTTTGATGTAATCACTGCCATCTTAGAATACTGTTGTAATAGGTTCATTAACTGTGTAATTTTACAATACATTGATTGCTAGAACATTTTGCTATTATAATATTTGAAATTCTTGAAGGATTTTGAAATTTTTTCTGAAATTTGAAAATGAAACTTCATGTTTAAGTACTGATATTCATAACTAGAATATTTGTAACTCAACAAGCTCACATATTTATTTATTATTATATCAGTGAAATTTTCCTTCTATATTTATTTTCTATAATATGTTTTTTTATGCTAATTCAATATTTTCTGTAATTATAGGTTGATGTTTTATAAGTTAAGATTTTCTACAATATATAAATTGTATTATTATGAATATAAAGTTGAAAATACTTTTAATTTTTCTAGTTAATATTATATTATTTTGTTGTTCTAACATTTAATATACTTTTAGTGATGAATGTTTTTTACTTTGTGAAATGCCATTCAAAATTTGAAGACCACTAGGTCAAAGAAAGTTGATATTTATATGGAATTCTTATGAAAGATGGAACAAATCATTCTTTGTGAAATATTTAATTATTGTTTAAAATTCTTAAATGCACACTAAATATATTAATATAAATATATTTGATATTATTCAGAATTCAATATATTATTCATGTTATATCCCATATATTTTTAAAATTAAGCTCAAATTCAAATTAAATTTAAAAACTTTTGGAAATTTATTATGCTTTATATTGTAATTCATATTGCAAAGATATATCAAACTTCTTTTGAAATTTAAAAAATTAATTTTAAATTCAAACATGTACCTATATATGGTATTCCATCCTTCTTCATTCCATGAACTGTTTTTTCTATAATTTCTGTTTCAATTTTATTAAGTAATGATGATGATACCTATAACCAAATTTTAAAATTAAATGATAAATTTAATATAATAACTATATATCATTTTATATTTGAATAAAAATAATAAATTAAGAATTTCTTGAATTTTTTTTTTTTAAATATAACATTTCACCTGAGGACAAGGACAATATGCTCCCATTCCTCCAGTATTTGGACCTTTATCTCCATCTAACAATCTTTTGTGATCTTGTGCAGGAGGCATTATTGCAAATGAAGTTCCATCAGTAAAAGCAAGAATCTATGGAAATAATTAAAATTTAGAAGTTTTCTAATGCAACTAAACAAAATTTATTATATATTTTCTTCAAAGAAATCTTATTTTTATTTGTAAAATTTTTTTATTACATCAATAAAAGTTTGCAATATAAATTTATATTTTTCAAATCATAAAATTTAAAATCATCAAATAATTCAAGCATCAAGTTGCAGCAAATTATTTTTTATTTTGATAATATCTTTGGTTTAAAACTACCTATCTTTAGCTTTAACAATTATTGGTATAAATTCTATTTATATTCTATATATTTGTATATATATATATAACAATAATGCAGATAAAAATTTATAAGCATTATTAAATGGAATGATATCAGATCATTTCATTGATTAAAAATTTAATATAAAAATATTTTAAATATTTAATCAATTTAATTTTCTTACTGAAACTTCTTCACCTTCCAAATATTCTTCAATCACTAAAGTTTCTCCAGCTTTACTTAATGATTTATCCTGAAAATCCAAAGAAATTTTTTTAAATATTTCAATTTGAAGAACTAATTAAATATACAAGTGCTCCTTTGCTTATGATTAGGTGACATTTTGATTACCCCATTGTAGATCAAAAAAATCATAGTCAAAAATGATCAACAATGGTATTTATTTGCATTAACATAAAAGAGTTACTTTCCAAATATCCACAACTGATTTCTAATCTGTAGCAGAGTTAATAAATAAATATACAAGATGTTTGCATTCACCTTGTATATTTATTTGTTAACTTTATCAAAGGTGATAAAGTTGCTAGAACTGAACCCAGTTTAAGATGGTAAAATCATGGAATTGAACTCTATCCTCCAAAGCAATAAGTGACTGATTTTCTATGTGGTCATCTGGCTGACTGTAAATTTTTAATAGAAAAAATATGTATAGTTAATAGAACAATGTCTAGTTAATATTAATTACTTAATAGAATATTAATTGTCTAATTAATATTTCAAACTTGGATATGAAAATATCCAAGATTGGAATATTGTAAGGACAATAGTAAGTTTGGATTATCATAAGATTGTAAGAGGAGCATCTGTATATTTAAAACTTTTATTTATTATTTTTAAAATTATAAAATTTCAAATAGAATAGAAATATCTTTAAATTTAAATAATAACTAAACTGAAAAAATTAAAATAATCTAATTTACACTTGTGATTAAATCAATTGCACTGATAGCTTCTTCTTTGGTTTCAGCAACAATTACACCTTTGCCAGCAGCAAGTCCACTTGCTTTTACAACTAAAGCCTTATAAGGAGCACTGAAATAAATTTTATATGTTTAATAATAACAATTTTCTAATATAATGCTAATATAGAATTGTTCGGAAAGTAATTTTGGTTTTTCCCACAAGTAGCATTAGTTGTATTTTTAACCCGCCAATTTCATTTTAAGCCACGTTGTCATTATGCATTTTGATAACTGATATTTCAAAGTTTATTTATAAAAAAATTTTTTTTGACTGTGCAACTGTTTTTTTTGGTGTCATATCAAACATGGAAAACAAAAAGGAGCATTTTTGCATATTTTGCTTTTTTATTACTGAAAAGGTAAGAATGCTGTTCAAGCAAGAAAAAAGTTATGTGAAGTGCATGGAAAAGATGTATTAACAGAATGCCAGTGCCAAAACTGATTTGCAAAATTGTTTTAACAATTTCGATATTAAAGATGCACCACATTATGAAAGGCCAGTTGAAGCTGATGAAGACAAAATAAAGGCATTGATTGAAGCAAACCATTGAATAACAACACAAGTAATTGCTATGAATTTGAATTTTGTCAAATTCTATCATTCATGACCATATGAAACAACTTGGTTTCATTTCAAAGCTCAATATTCAGATTCCACATGTTCTCAAGGAAAAACATTCGTTCCATTGCATTGACATCTATGATTTGCTGCTAAAATGTCAAGAAAATGATCCATTTCTAAAGCAAATCATAACTGGTGATGAAAAATGGATTGTTTACAACAATGTCGAATGCAAGGGATCATGGAGCAGAAGAGATGAGCCAGCTCAAAGCACTTTGAAAGCAGATATTCATAAAAAAAAAGTGATACTCTCTATTTGGTGTGATTTCAAGGGAATTATTTTTTTTTGAATTTCTACCAGATAATTCCACAATTAATTCACAAGTGTATTGCCACCAATTGGACAAATTGAATGATTCCATCAAACAGAGGAGGCCAGAATTGATTAACAGAAAAGGTGTAGTGTTTTGTCATGATAACACATGACCTCATACAGGTTTGATGACTTGGCAAAAGCTGTTGCAGCTTGGATGGGACATGTTACTGCTCCCACCATATTCACCAGATCTGGCACCTTCTGATTATTACTTGTTCCGGTCTTTACAAAATCTTTTAAACAGTAAAACATATAATTCAATATGAGGATGTCAAAATCACTTGGTTCAGTTTTGCAAGCAAAGATCAGAAGTTCTATGAGCATGGAATCATGCTACTACCAGAAAGATGGCAAAATGTGTTGGGCCAAAATGGTCAATATATAATTGAATAAAATATTTATGTACTTTAAAAAATTATTGTTCATTTTCATGAAAAAGAAATTACTTTCCAAACAACTATATGTTATTAGCTTTCTTTTTTTAATTCTCTTCCTTGCTATTTGAATTTGAATTTCCAAGAATTAGTGTGAAGCATATTTTGAATTTTAAATGTAATTCTATAATAAATATATAAAATGTATCATTTTATTTATTTAAAATTATAAAATTTTTAATTCTGATAAATTATTTGTGAAATCAAATCTTAACTGTTAGTTATTTTATTGTTTTACATTATTTTGTTGCTGTTTTAATTTAATTTTGATCCTTTACGCAACTCTTTTGAGATACATATTGTTATATTGTTGTTTGCTTGTTTTTATTTATTGGGTTATTTGACATTTTTTTTATTTTTACATTTTTTGAGATTTTATACTTTTTTGGCCCAATTTGACCCACAGATTGCAATGTAAATCTTATACAATTTAACTTAACCTAATTTAAATAAAAATCATCTGGAAATTAGAGTTTAAAAACATTAATAGTAAATATTGAATTTTTTCAATGTCTGAGAGTTCTTTATCTTCTGGTGATATAAATTCCTATTTCTAGCACTTGGCTAGAATACTAATACAAAAAGTTTATTACAGTCAGTATATAAATGCAGAAATGTTTTTGGCCTATTCAACCCTCATCAGATGTACTTATATTACATACATATATAATATAAAGTTTAATAACATTAAGAATTAAACAGAAATCAAACAGAACAATATATGAGTTCCGTAATATATGTGTAGATTTAATTCGAAAATTCAAAAAAATTTTTAATTTTTGAATTAAAGTCTTTATGAACCTAAGCTTGTACTGTCCCAAATCACTTGCCAACTTCAGGGAATCAATAATTAATTAATACACGAAAAGATCAACTCTTACTCATCCATAATAAATCCTTACATTGTTAATAATGTTATAATAATATATAAATCAAAAAGGGGATATGCCATCAAATTTTGTTGGGTTCTAGAACACATTAATATTAAGAGGCATGAACTAGTTGATGTTGTTGCCAAATTAACCATTCATAAATTTTTACAGGTTTTTAGTCTCTTAAAAACATGAACTTTGGCATAAAAAATAAAAAATTGATGCTTAACCGAGATACCACTATATTTAAAGATGACTTCATTTACATATTCAACACTTTAAACATTAATTCTTATTTTTTTTTTGTTTTTAACATCTCTATGCTTCTTTAATAATTAAATATAATAATAATGGTATTTATAATTTAAGATATATTATCTTTTTTTATTTCTATATCAAAAATAATTATTTTTTTTTTTTGCAAATGGCAAGATTGCTCTTTCCAAATATCTATAAAATGCAATAATTTGTGTGAACTATATTTAAAATTATTACTAATATTTGAAGTCTTTCTTTTCATAATTTTAAAATACCTCTCTCTACATTAAATTAAAATTGATAGATGAATTCACCATTAGAAAAAAACATAACTTCAAAATTTTTTATTTTTATTTATGTAATTTCTTTTAAAAATATATTTGATATTAATAATACAAAGAATAAATTCATAGAATAATCAGTTTTCCTTCTTTGATATGAAAGATTAATAATATATTTTAATTATAAACTGTTTTAAATTAGTTGGTTACATTTTACTTTTTAATGTACTTTTTTGTATATTTGATTAAAAAATATTTTGATAGTGTTTTTTTAATATTGTTTTGTTTTGAAATTTGTATATTTAAATTGTTTTAAAACTTTAAATATTTAGATATGTATATTTTTAAAAATAAATGTCTAATATAATTTAATAAAAATTTTATTTATTAAATGCTTTATAATAAATTCAAGATATTTTGTTTTTAGTGCTTTGATTTGGAATCGTATCTTCAATTAAATAGTGATAGAGGTGCATGGAGATGTCCAGTGTGCAAGTAAGTTTTTTATAATGTCATAACTGATTAAAATTTCTTACTAGAATTTTATAACTGAAGAAAAGAACTGTTTATAAATAATCCAGTTGATAATTAGGATGATATAATAAAATCAATAAATGAAATATAGTATATGTTAAATAATGAAATAAAAAAAGAATTGAAAATTAACTTATGTTCTTTGCTGTTTTAGATCTATAATCCAAATTAAATTAAGAAATTATTTCGGTTATCTACTAATTTAACACTTTTCCAATATATGAAATGAAATATTTACCAAATTATATATTCCAGAAATTAAATACTATATATATAGCCAATCCCTGGCTTATGTAGATTTATACTAATGTAAAAATTCCAACTTAATGAAAATATACTGATCATAGTAGATAAAGCTGTAATTTATCTGCTATGATCATGCTTAATGTTTTTATAAAGATATAATGAAAGCAGATAAAGCTGTAATGCATTTTTTATACCTTTTTTTTCTAATAGATAATGAAATTTAAAAAAAAATGCTCATATTTATTATATGTATGTGTGTTTAATGGGTTTATTAGATTAGTATCAGTCAGATACTAATCTAATAAGCCCAGTATCAGTTAGTTTAGTATTAGTATCAGGTCTGAATCCAGCCAGGACTGAATTCAGACTCTCCCGAATGGTAAGCGACTGCTTTACCATGCGACTTATTCTTTAATATAACTATTTTTAGATGTTACATCTTTGTAACACAGTATAATATATAGAATACTTATTTTAGTACTATACAGGGTATGCCTGTATATAAAGTTTTGTGAATGATATACTTTACTAAGTTAGGGATTATTTGCATTCAAATACAGTAAACCCAATAATCTTGATTACTGGGATCTATA
Organism: Androctonus mauritanicus; assembly: GCA_011317285.2. Lineage (NCBI taxonomy): Eukaryota > Metazoa > Arthropoda > Arachnida > Scorpiones > Buthidae > Androctonus > Androctonus mauritanicus. Next base: position 3,259 of record WUQG02035987.1, on the reverse strand, counting down.
TTTAAGATTTGAGTGGACAAATTATTTTACGAAAATTGTAATTTAAAAGTTTAATTTAATTTCCTATTTTTTATCATAATTTAAGTGAAATCTTTTCAAAATATAATGCATAAGCTTGTTTAACTGTCAACAATGAAACAATTATTGATTTGAACTAAAGATTTAAATCTAGGCATAAGTTTGTGAATACTATGATTATTTGGCATTTTGATTATTGAGAAAAACATTGAAAAAATTTTATTAGCTTCTATAAAGCACACTTACCTAGCTAGACATTACTACTATATATTGAATATCTAGAGTAGATGTATAGTTTGGTTGTTTATTTAAGGGGTTAGTACTGAATGTTGTATATAAAAATATATACTGTAAATGAAGTATCCCCAGTCAAAAATTTCAAAATCCAAATTAAACAACTATAGCTACTTTAAAAACTTTTAAATGTCTAAAAATAAACAGCAGTAATAAGACAGGTAACAGCAAATTTATTTCTCATAAAAATAGATTTTAATTACTGGAGATATTTTCCATAAAACAATTAAAACATTTTTACTGCTTTGTTATTACTTAGAAAATCAGTTTACTATAAGGAAGCACTGAACAGCAGATGTATAGGCAACAACAAACATTTAATACAGATGTTTTTGATGCTTACGCATCATCATCAGGTATACAAATATAGAATACAAAAATTAAGCCAGTACAAACTATATACTGGAGATATTTTCAGCTGAAACTTACTCTTCAGCAGTTTATATTATGCTTAGTTTTATAGACTATACCTAACTATAATGTAAACAGTTGAAGGGGCTGAATTTCAGTTGAAATTCATACCCAATATTTCAACCCTCAATGTTTTAGTAATTAGAATCTTTTTTTTGTGAGAAGTGCATTTTCTGTTGAATTATTAGTACTGTTTTTTTGGATATTCCAATATCTGTAATTTTGCTTTCACAACAGGGAATTCTTTGGCATAGGATTATGACTCACTGTTTTTGATGTGAAAAATTGTGTGTATAGTCTTGGGACACTATTGTGAAACAATAAAACCAACAAACCTTATCAGTGAGAAGTATCTCTGACTAGTTATTTTCTGTTTATTATTTACATATCATTAAAAATGTCAAAAGACAGTGAATTTTTTCTTACTTGTCTTCAATTGCACAGTATTATTATATTCTAAAATCTGAAACATGCTCAGTCACAATAGGGATAATCAACCTGTATTTTAAATATGCATAAAATGTTTGAGTAAATTGTAACTAAACAACAATAATAAATAACTAATATAAATAATTAATTTTTAAGCATTTCAGTTGTTTTAGTTCATCTTATTATTGCTTTCATAATTGTCACACCTCATTTTTTCCATATCAAAAATTAGGTATAAAATTATGTGAATAAGTACAATATCTTTTCAAATTGATAAATTAAATGGATTTGTAAAACTGATTTATTTTATATCAAATTTGTTTCTTATAATTTTAATACTTTCAATTATTATTTTAATAGTAAGCCAGCTTTATTAGAAGGATTGGAAGTTGATCAATATATATGGGGCATATTGACAAATTTAAGTAATTCGGATGTTGAAGAGGTTACTATTGATGCCTCTGCCAGTTGGAAGCCTGTTTCAATGAAGACGATAAAGGAAGAACACGATGGAGGTAATTGGTAAAACTTTCAAATATGTGTTTGAAAAATATTTAGTTGATTCATAATTTAATAAAGTTTTATATTTTTAGAATCCATGTGTAGCGGTCAAAAGAGATTTAAAGCTATGTCTCCAAATAGCATGACTATGCCCACAACTAGTAGTTGGGAAATGGGTCAAGGGCTTTCACCTTATAATCCAATGCCTCCTCCTGATATGCAAAGTATGTAATTCTTCTTTTTCTAGATTCTGTAATTTTCTCTTTATATATATTTAATCAAAACAATAAGTATGATTAAGTAAATAATCATAAAATTATTATTATTCTTTTGATTTAAGAATAGTCATTTATATAAATAGTATTGTTGAACATTTTAATCAATTAAAAAAAGTATCAGTAGAAAAACTAAATTTAATTTTTCATACCTAATTCAAAATCTGCTGTTAGACTTTATTATTTATGATTAAATCACCCTTTGAAGTTAAGAAAATTGCATTTCATATAGTGATTGTGTTTTCCCAAAGTTTTTACTTTCTCGAGAATCTCGATTCTAAAAAAATGTTTAGTTAAAAAAATACTTGTTTTTAACAAGGATAAAAACAAAATGAAGCAGAAAAGTCATGTAAAATGAAAACAAATAAATTGGGTTGTTTTTATATTTGTTATTTATTTAATATTTTAATTATATTGAAAAAATAGAATACATTTCAATAATATTGAGAAAATAATTATATTTGTTTTATAGTTAGACAGTTTTTATTAAAACAGCTTTCCCATACACAGTCTATTCATTTATCTGCTAAATTGGTCCTGTGTTCAGATACAAAAATTGCAAAAATGGAATTTTTGTTGCCAAACTTTCGTAGATGTATATGATTTTTTAACCTATAAGACTGCTTATTTTTTACACATCACTATATTTAACTATCTAAACCAAGGGTTGGCAAACTTTTCAAATGAAAGAGTCAAGCCTGTCCCTCACAACAATTTAAAAATTATTCAAGAGCCATAAATATATTTTTACAAGTAAGGAAAATTTAAAGTAATAATATAACAAGTTATAATATTAAATACATTTTTATTAAATGAAGAAGAGAAAACAAAAAAATTGAGCTGCATGCTTAACTATCTCCTCCACCCTATCTATATATCATTCTCCATCCTCGCTTTCCCTTTTCTGACATTGTTTCATGCATCTTAGCGCCATGAAGTTTTGCAAGATTTATAAAACAAATAAAATCACCATTTTATGAATAAAATTCTTTAAAAATTTTATAAATGAAACTATGAAAGTTTTATTTTTCATTTTCAGTTTTACTTCAAGTTACATACATGTACTCAAAGAATTGCAGTTTGCCAATCCTTGATCTAGACCAACAGATACACTTTTTAGGAAAGTTTAGGATCGTTCTATTTTGGTTATGTAATTTTCTAAGAGAGATCTATAATCATTGGTTATTGAATGAAGATGAGGGTTTTGGAGAATTATTGAGGGTTAGCTATTCACTAATCCTCTGATACAATATATCAGATCACACTACACTATATCCCCTAGTTAAATGTAATTGTTCCTCTGGTGAACTGCTTAATGAGGTAAAAACTAG
>WUQG02035976.1:0-10840 GCA_011317285.2 Androctonus mauritanicus | reverse complement strand
GATCTAACGTTTTCCTCAATCTAACGTGTTTTTTCGCCGTCCCCTTGGAAAACGTTAGATCGAAGTTTTACTGTATTCTCAGGGGTCTATTTACATAAATTAGTTCCGATAAATGCTCTCGAAAAATTAGAAATTTGTAAATTATGGATTATAATGGTCCAGTATTTTGTTTTTCAGACAAGCGCAAAATTTCTTCTTGGATACTATAATTACAAATCTCTAATTGAAAATATAGAACAGTTTTGTCAACAAATGACGCCATTTTTTCACTGACTTGTGAGTAAGAATACTAAGTGGAAATGAACAAAATTTCGCTGAAGCTATCAACAGAAAGTAAATTTCGTTACGCATAATTATATCAACACAATGTTTAACTTTTACAAAAAAAAAAATAAATAAATATTGTCCAAATAGATCAGTGATTGTGCATGTTAAAAATCAATTTTTGAAGAAAATTATAAATTATCCGATCAGACGCACCGACAAAGAGTTAAATTTCTCCATTAAAAAATTTCATCTAAGAGGACTTCATATTTGAGCCAAGAAACTAATCCAGTTGTGGAAAAATTAAAAAATCCCAATAAGTTCCAGGAGATAATCTGTCAATAGCACCAAATTTTCATTAAAGTAAGCAAAAACCATTTAAGTAGAAATGAATTTTGTTAATATATAATATTTGTATCAGCACTGTTTTAACATTGACTTACAAAATGCTAGAATGATCACCTTTAGTGAAACTTGTTCAATTCAATAATTATTTCTGTACAAAATACAATATTAAGTCTATAATACATAATATAATATATTCTTCTCTGTAATCTTAAATTTGTTGTATAAAAAAAGGATAAGCATTTTATCAAAAATTCAGGAGGAAAAAACCTCCAATATCTATAAATTTTATGAAAAATAGATTCTATATATTACTACTAAACAGAATACTAATTTTAAATTGCGATATATCATCGAACAGATTATTAAAATTGTTATGTGAATGATCGAAAATAAACTGCAGAAAATTTCAAATACAGAATGCTTTATTTCAAATTTTACATCATAAATGAAGTTGCTCATATGTATATTGTATAATACTAATATCATCATGTACATAAAAAAGTTGAGATTACAAAAGCACAAGTTCACAAATACTTCTCAATATCTGAAGTTATCACATGTTAAAATGTTAATGCATGATCATCATTCTGCACTATTCATCTAAAATTTGAAAAAACTGGTATGAAATTATTTTAAATGCCAATTTTTTCAACAATACATGGTTAAACGTTTGGCCGACAATGACATTCTAGAAGTGTTGACATTTATCTGAATGAGGAATTTTATTAATTTGATCTCAAATTAAAATCAAAATATTGGAATTTGATACTTTTAACTAAAAAAATATCAGTTCCATTGTAAAGAATGTCAGCTTTTATCAGATGGAAGAATTGAGAAAAGAGATTCTGGCAGTTTTAAATATAAAAACAACATCCGAGATTCTTAATAAAACTGACACATTGTGTCGAACTGAGAAACTGATACAGTTAAGATTGAAAAAGTTGTAAAAAGAAAAATTTCAAATAAATGTTTTTATACATAAATAATTATTAAAATGTTCAGATAATATTTAATCTCAATATTGCATATTATATTCTGAAACTTTCGTACTTTCCATCAATATGTCTCAGACGGAGATAAACATCTGTTCCAATTCCTTGCATTGTTTCTATAGTAAGGCTTCCACCAAGATAATCTGCATACGCTCGGGATGTTGGAAGACCAAATCCAAATCTATTTCAGTTATTAAAAATTTAAATTTTCAAAAATTTACCATAGAAAAACAAAAACACACACTGATACATACCCATGCATTGGACCAGCAGCTGGTCCCTCGGATGGTTCAGCCATCATTGAACCAAAGATACCACCATCAATACGGTGATCTGTACTTGTACCTGCAGTAGTGAAATGATATTCCATAACATGAGGAAAAAGATGATGTGGAATTCCACCACCCCTATCAGATATTCTGAAAAAAATTTTCATTAATATATTCAATATAAAAATATTTAAAGAGTTTTCTATATTTCATTTTTATAAAACTTAGCACACAGATAGATTTCACTCCTCATTTGTGCATTCTCAATTGTGATTTTAGTTTTGAAGTTTTAGACAATGAATAGGAAAATACTTATTCAAAACATCGAAAATATAGGCAAAGTGTAAACAAGCTCATTGTACAAATATTCTATTAATTATTATTACAGTCCACAGAACATTTTTGAAAAAATAACGAAAAACAAACAAAAACATTATAGAAATGTTTTTGTTTGTTTTTCGTTATTTTTTCAAAAATGTTCTGTTCTTTTTCAGTTGTTATATTGATTTGATGGATCTGATGAGGATGCAATGTAGTGTCGAAAACGTTCGTCTGTTTAATAGTGTTTGAGTACCTTACTGCTGTTAGTGCTTTATGTGGACTGTAATGAATATGGGTTTATAGCAGTATGATGAATTATAGTAATTGAAGAGGAGCCGGCTAAATGGAGAATAGGAAGAAGAAAATTCTATTAATTAAAAAAAAAAAAAGAAAATTATAAAAACTATTCACAGTTCAATCTATTCTTACACTAAATCTGAGAAATTAATATAGTGTCTACAATATTTAAATTGGATTAATTAGCAGTTTCCAATTTCAGATGATTTGAACATATAATGAAATGATTCATATTAGCATAAGTTGATGACAACTTATGCTAGCTTTTGATGAGTTGTGCATTACTTTGTGAAGTAAATCAACAAGTTTTATATAAATTCTTTATTGTTGTCAAAGATTAACAATTGTTATAAAAAAACTGGCCCATTAATAACGTGCCATGTTATGTAAAAAACTTAAATTTTCTACTGGATCACTATTTTAAGAAAAAAAGAATCAAATGCTAAAAAGGCAAATCCTGTTTTATTCTATTAATTTAATAAATGAGACATTTAACATTACAACTTTTAGATGGCACCAAAAGTTATGCTTGAGCTCCAAAAACATACATTTTATTATTGCTCCATAAATATAATAATAATGATGATGATTTTTAAAAGTTGTTTGAATTAAGAAAAAAGGAAAAATTTCCATAATCTTCAAAATAGCATTATAGTCAAGCTAATATTTTCAGTTTACATTTACAAAATTACTATCCTAACAACATTGTATGGAGGAAATTTTATCAGAAAAAGGAAAAGTAAAATATATATAAGTAAGTATCTTCATTATATTCTGTACTAATAAATAGAAATTAATCTACACTTAAAGTAAAAAAACACTGCCAGGAAATTCGATACAAAAGAATAAAACGCACTATGGCAGGAATTTTCAAAAATAAATCACACCAGAGATTTTTTTTTTGTATTCATTCTATTATTCTTTGGAAGCTGATAAGGATTGAATTAAAATAGAAAGCACTTCTTCGTATAATCTCTGGTGTGATTATTTTTGAAAATTCCTGCCATAGTGCTTTTATTTTTTTGTATAGAAATTAATCTGATAGATTAGATATGTCATTTGCAATAACCTCTTGATTATTCATTTGTTTAGTAAATTTTGCTAAATTCAAATCCGCTAACACAGTAAAATATTATTGATAACAATAGCCATTAAATATATGTGTAATCCTCAACTTACAATTGTGGGATTTGGTTTAAATCCAAAATCAATATATGAGCAGTCCTGTTGGAAATGATTAAAATTTATGGATTGCTCACAAAAATCACTATTACAGTTGATTTTAATAATTTAACAAATACAAGAACCAGTTTTTTTATAATATCAGATAATCGGGCAGGGACTTAGAAGTGCTTTGTCAATTGCACTGACCAATTACAAAATACATTGATCTTACTGTCAAATACAAACAGTCCTAAGAGTATTGTAAAAAACTAACAAGTTTTTAATTCTACTCCTGAAAAGTCTTAGCAGAAATAATTATGAAACTAACAATTCTTTATATAGTTTTACAATTCAATTGTTTTGATTAGAGAATTTTCTAATTTTAAAAGCCTTAAGCAAACAAATTAAAAAAAGATTTTCAGATTACCTTATTATAAAATCCACATCATTATTGGCAATAGTTATGGTTATTGGAGGCAAACTATGTTCTGGTGTGTCAAGATGATTTTCAATTGTTGCTCTAAAAAAATATTTTATTTTATAATAATTAAAACATTGAAATTTTAATAGAAAGCAAAATTTTTGAATAAATAATGAACAAAATCTTTACCTAACTGCATTCTTTAATAATTCTGGCAGTATATAATCAAGAGGAGTTTGAATATAAGGGAAAGTAGCACCGAGATGGCCGTTCACTTTGATGGGAGGTGCTTTGCTATATTTGTGCATTGCAATTTGTCTGCAAGAAAAAGTCTTAAAATCTACCATGTCATGATTATAAAAATTTTGCTGTAAAAATAGAAAATAGTTAAAAATTGAAAATATTCATATTGATGATAATATTTAAAAAGAAACAATTTTCTGAAAATCTGTTAAATGCAAACATACTTAATTATAAAACTCTTACGAGATTTAAACATTTAGAAAAAAGAATTTAAAAACTTAAATTTAACATTATTATAGTTTCAAGAAATTTGATATTTATTTTGATAATATATAATTAAACATGTTTATAAATTTCAACACTATAAATACTAAGTTTGTGTACAAATTCCTATTTTTTACAATATAAAAGTTTCAAATAAGTATGCAAGCACAAATATAAAAAATACAAAATTAAAAAATATTCTTCAAATTTTGTTGTTTGGCCAGTATATTTCTGAAAAAGATAAAAATGAAAATTATCCATAATCTTCATCCTGTATCAGCAGGGATAAAAAAACTTACTATGAGTAGGCTTTACTTAAGCATAAGAAGGCAAATGAGAATGCAATTAGAAATAGTAATTAGCACATCAAAAAAAAAATTTATTTGCAACAATATTCATTTCATAACAATAAGCATTAATTCAAAGCATGAAAAATTTGCAAAAAATGTTTACCACCTACTGTTAATCCTTCTCTGGTTTCTAAGGCTTGATGGTAGATAGATAATGCCTACAAATTCTAAAATTAGACCATTACCAAAATACTTAAACAGTATTCAGATAAGCTAGATTTGAAGTGCAAATATTCCTTGTTCTTCATTTCCAGAATCTTCTGTTATATTCACCTAAGACATTCTTAAATTTAAAATCAATTATGCTTAATACAATTTTGTTTTTAACAAAATTGCATTAATGCAAGTTTTTTATGCAAATATGCTAAGGAATTTAAGTAGTTTTAATATACTTTATAAATTGAATATGGAAAACACCAGATAAATTTCAAAATATTTAAATTTTTCTTCATATCAGAAAACAGGTATCTTTTCATTTTAGGAAAGAATTAGTTGCTTTCAAGAAATTCCAACATTCCTGATGGAAATAATTTTTTATAAAAATCCTATTCCCATCACGAATTTTAAAAATTAAAATTTTTATTATAATAATTAAATAATTTCTGAATAGGTCCTGAAGTAAAATATTTTAGCATAAAAAAAAAAATGCTATAAAATGATGTCTTATCTATTTTTAGCTTGTTCTTTGCTAACTAAAAAAATTAATAAATACCAAATTTAAAATATAATCTAATCTAATGTAGCAACAAAACACTTAAACATAAGAAAAAAATTAAAAAAATATTTAATACGAAAATTTCTTCATTAAGAACATCTTAAGTTAGTTGCTCTCCAAAAGATGATTTATGATTAACCAGACTAATACTTCCAGAAAATTTACTTTAAAAACTTGAAAAATAATCGTGTTATGCAGATAAAGATCTATTTAAAAAACTAATAATGCAAATTCACTTATTTAAAAAGATAAAAAAAACTTAATTTTCCATCGCATCCTGATGCATTCTAGAATAAAATTTATATAAGCATAATAATATAATTATGAAAAACTTTAAAAAGTTAACATTTAACAAAGAAAATCTTTAATGAATTATAGTTTTAATAAGATAGGGCAATTGACAGCTAAATAATGGATTCTTCTGTAAAAATTCTGGAGTATGCAAATAGTTTTGTTAATGATTTATATTATTCTAAATAGTTTAATACTGAACCAGGGTAAACAGACGGATTTATAACGAATCCATTTCATTATTAAACTTCAAAATTATCATCAACTTGTATAATTGGAACTTATATGTTTGTAAAAAAAATGAAAAAAATCTTCTAAATGAGAAGATACCTGTATTATAAAAAAACAAAGGATTTTTAGTAGCATCAAATATTTCCATATTGGCAATATGTAAGTTATCTGAATTTCAGCAGGTTTGGACATAACTGAAGAAAGTCTAAATTTGCCTTTCAAGTGAATTACAAATGACATTTTAAACTACATATTAGCAAATTCTCAACATCTAAAATAATCCTATAAGTACATATATAAACTTTTGATTATAAAATATTCAATCTTAATCCTTTTTAAAAAAAATCATTTCTGACATCAAATAGTAGAAAAATGATACAAAATAAAAATTAAACAAAAATCGGGCAGTATGGATTAAAGAAATTAGTAGTTTGCATTATTTGTAGCATTCAGAATTTGCAAATAAGCTTTAAAAATAAAAGCATGCAGTGAAGTTCAAAATGAAGAGAAAAAAATATTAGAAAGCTGAAATAAAGAAAAATTTAAAGAACTAAATTAATTAGTTATTTCAGGATAAAAAGTATAAAACTGAAAAATATGGTAACAGCTGAAATAAAAGAATGAAAAAATCTGTAATTGCAAAAATCTCCGTGGAATTACAAGGCTGCCACATCAAGCAGGCCTGGGCTGTAGATGATTTAACCACAGTCTGCTCTTACTTCATCTGGAAATGCTGTAAATCCCCAGGCCTGGAACTTTTACTCACCTTATCTGTAAAGAAAGAGTTTCGGGAAGAAATGATTAGTAAAACAGCATATATTCTTCTTGGTGAAGATATAAAGTCTGAACATTAAAAACAGCTGCTACTGGGCAGCACAGTTGCTAAATTATTCTCGCGACCTGAAAATATATACCTGCCTAGAATTTCCGAAAAGTTTTAAAAAATTTTATAAAAAAAGTAAATCTTAAATTTGTTTTAATCTAATCTGACAAATCATAACTATAAAAAAGTAAAAGTAATCTAAATTATTGAAAGCATGCATTTGCAAGATTCAGAAGTATTTTATGAAGTTAAAAAATATTTAGAATTTTTGTTGAACAATTTTGTAGCATTTATGTACTCAAAATAAAATTCAAAAATATATTTCTGAATATCTTGCATAAAAAAAATGTAAAAAATAAAAATTGCAATCCTAAATTTATACTCTACCTAACAAAATCTGCCCAACTTTCAATTAATTCTTTTGGTTTCAATGATATATTTATTATTCCAACATGGTTTGCCTAAAAAATGATCTAGCATTAAAAAAAGTTTCCAGAATAGTTGCCAAGTTCCAAATTAGGTTGAATATATAAAAATTTTACTTTTTCATCATGCATGGCTATTTGATGTTCGGCCAGCATCCGAATTCCCAACCTCGAAGTTAATGTTCTATCCAAGAAATTTCTTATCAAATCTTCATTCTAAAAGAGTAAATAAATATAAAAAAAAATTGATTATTAAGTTTTTATATACTAAAATTCAAATAATCTTCAAAAATTTTGTTTCAAGTTAATAAAATTAACCTGTATATGTTTTCGACATTCTCGAAATCCAGATGCAAGCTGAGTCACCACATCTTTATGGTCTTCCAACAGCCCTCTTAGCATTTCAACATATCTTTTCTCAGTATCAAAATCTTTTATCTAAAATTCAATTAGTCAAAATAAATATATATTTTATTCAATATAGTTTTAACTTAAAAACTGTACATAAAAAAACAAAACAAACACACACTTAAGTCAGGAATGATATTTCATTTGCATAGCCCTCATGTAAAAATTAATAAAAAAATCAATAGATTAATATTATAGACTGCAAGTGTTACATAGTAGAAACCCATTTGTGTGTTTTTGAAAGTTGATAAAAATTATAAAAGAGATTAAAATAAAGTTTCATTTTCAAACATTTAACTTTAAATGTTGAAAAAAAACACATTAAAATTTAAAAAAAAGTTAAATTACATATTGTATTACAGATGTTTTTTCCATACATTAAAACTTAATTTTAAAGAAGTTTAATGGGCAAACAGTTATTTTGACAAAGAATCAAATCAATTTTAATTTGGTCTTTGGATATTACATTTAGATACATTTTGAATACTACATTTAGATCAAGCCTTCATATGCAACTACTGTACATATCTTGCCATCAATATGTTTTTTGATCTTATGTTACATTGTATTACTTCCAGTGTAACAACTTACATAACGCTGGTAGAAAAAGACTCTCAGGATAAGCATTGGTTTTTACTTTTGTATTCATTCTACTTTCTATTTTGTAGGATAATGTAGTGTACAGTATAACAAATTATTCCTTTGTTGAAAAATTTTTGTAAAGATTTCTTTGATTTTATGTATAAGTGTGACGAAATGACTCTGGGGAATAAAAATAATAGCACACAAATGTGAAAATGTATATATGGAAAAAATGAGCAAGTGAGATGATTTTACATGCAGAATTGAGAAATGCATAAATGAGGTTCTACTGTATATCCTTAGTTTAAAGTAAAGTATACATAATTGATAATTGCTAGAAAAAAAAAAAAAAAAAAAAAAACATTAGTTGGCAATGGATTTAATTGACTAGCACTTATGCTGATAATGTTTACTAAAAGTCAGATTAACAGCATCTACTTTGGTAATAGATTAAAAATTTGCAATAGCAGCTAGGATTTGCAAAAAACAATTAGGAAATTATATTACATGCCAGAAATTCCTGCCCAGGCATCCTGGCATAAAATATATGTACAAATTATAAGATTTTTTTAAAAATGGAAAAAATTTGAACAAAAAATTCCATGATATTCAAGTAACAAACATTTCATAATTTTTATATTTGAAATAGTGTTTAATAACAGTCAATATATATAATTTCACTGATAACAATATGACATCATACTTATGTCACTCACAATAACATGACTTCACAATGATATTGAACATATCATTTGAGACATCAATATGACGTAGCAATACATTTTTCATTTACGGCAGAATGTTTGGGACATGAAATCTCTACAAGCATACATTAACAATTATAGGATCATTACAGGAAGATTAAAGTATTATGTACATTTACATAAAATTCTACAACAACCAATATTTTGCCTATTTAGGAAAAAAAATTAGGAGAGACCATAAATTTACCTCAACATATAGATTGCATGTTACTATATAACCTATGTAGTTATAAAAATATATTAAGAAAATACAATATATTCTTTAACATTTTCCTGAAAAGTGAATAAAATTGCTCTTAATATTTAAAAATTCTGTATTATGTGGAAAATTGACCAAGCAGGAAAAAATTTCTTGAATCTACAAAGCACTTAACTCAATATGGCTATAACAGTTGTGAACTTATTTCAGAATATCAAATGTAAGCAACTCCCACTTTAAAAATGATTTTAAGATGCATTACATTCAGATTAAAAAAAAAATAATAATGGTATTTTATATGCAAAATATATATTTTAAATATATATTACTGTCCATAGAAGATATCTCAACAATAGGATAATGTGAGAGTAAACAGTATTAAAAATTAAAGCTACATTGCTATACTTAAACATTTCAATTCTCAAGTATAAAATGTAACAGTAAAATTTGATGACAAAAAAATATTTTAGTCAAAATTAAAAAGTTTATCTGCAGAATTTACAAATTCTTAACAATGAACTATTTTTAAGTAATTGTTCTTCCAAGTCAAATGATGTCAAAAATTTAACTCTTATTGCAATCATATCCATCAAACTCCCAATTAGGAAAGTTTCCAATATCTCAAAAAATATATTATACTCATAATAAAATTATAAAAATATCATTAGCATAATTCCAATGAAGATGCTTTCTCAGTTTTGATAATTATTATTTACTGCAAACTTAATAGATATTTATTTACTAAATACAAATATAACAATATACTCTCAAATGAATGATGAAAGAAAATATATGTTAGCTAGTGTACTCAGTATATAATACAATGTTGAACATTGTTGAACATTGCAGTTTGAATTGCAATGTCTACAGAGATTAAATCTAATTCAAAATCTCTCAAAAGAACAAGGTTTATAGCTTTGTTTTTCATAATGGATCAAAGTGTTAGTCAGTTCAGAAATGAATTTTAAAATTTATTAAAATTTTAAAATTCATTTCTGAACTGACTAACACTTTGATTCATTATGAAAAACAAAGCTATACCTTGTTCTTTAAATCTAATTCAAATCTCTCCAATTGCAATGTCTACAATGTAGCATTGCAATGACGACTAGTCCTAATTTGTTATGCTGTTTAATATAACAAATTAGGACTAGTCAAAACATTAAAACAAGATTATTTCTATAAATAGGCATATTTTAAAAAATGTTCTAAAGTTTAATTATGCCAATCAAAATTGGAAGTCCAAGTAAGCACTAAACGAGCAGACCTGACAAACTTCTTTACACGAAAATTGCACCTTTATTAAAAAGAGGAGTGCTTTCGGCTTGTAAGGAACCGGGAACAGAATATTATAATTAGTTTTAAATGTTTAAAGTTGGAGAGAACGAAGTATAGTGCTACTTACCTGTGTGCTGTCCGCCATGTTGTTACGTGGAGATCGTCGGATATGACGTTAGAGGAGAAATGTG
>WUQG02035975.1:0-29921 GCA_011317285.2 Androctonus mauritanicus | reverse complement strand
GCCCATGATGAGGGCAGTTATCAGATGGAGGATGGGATTCAACAATCCGGGCCGGATCCTTTCTGAATAAACTTAAGAGGTATGACACCGGGAATTGAACCCGGATTCCCCGGATGGAAAAACCAGGCTTCCACTGCACCCATCCAGTCGAAGATTCTGTTATTGTTCTTTATCTTAGTTTGTTATACAGTATTGTAGGCTGATATAGTGTGGTAACTGATTATCACAAATTAATTAATTCATCTTTTTAATGTTATTTTTATTGAGTAAGTTTTATTTTATTCAGAAATTATTTTGATATAGTATTTCATTTTACTGTATATTTGATATAGAGAGAGCTATACATGAAAAATTAAAAATCCTGTTATTGCCAAATAAGATAAATTTATAACTAAATCTTTTGTAACGTGTTTGTGAATAACTCGAATGATTCGTTATAAGCAGATTTTTAGTTTTGTTCTTGTAGTAGACAATAGTCTCAAACTCATTCTTTTCAAAGGGAAATTTTAGACATCTTTGATTGGTTGTAAGCCAATTAAAATTAATGATTTTCGGAGGGGAAATTTTTTACATGAGAAACTGAAGGATTGAGTATGTTAACTATTTACATTTTAATTTCCTTAAGATGTAAATAATTACATTTACATGAATATGTAAATAATAATTATGTAAATGCTTCAGTGCATATTCAAAATTATAAAATTGTTTTTATAAATTTGAATGGAATTTTTGTATTGAAAAATTCTATTTTAATGAATTTTTAATATGCAATAATTTATAAAACAACTTTAGGATGATTTCCAAATATTTTATAAAAACATCTGTAATATTTTTAAAATATTTTTCAAATTCAGTTACGATTATAGTAATACTGTATGGGATGCATTAAATGTCATAAGGAGCCACGAATTTGAGATAGCTATAGTAGATCATGTTATTTGTGATAAAATGTTTTAAAAAAATTTCTCCGTTTTCTCGTTTTCTGCTCTCCTAAATATGAAAGGTATAATTATGCGAATTTTACTGTAAATCTAGAATAATAATGCAAAATTAAAAAAAAAAATCAATGATAAAAAGTAAGAGTAAAATTGTTTTAAGTCATGTTCTGACTTGTCATGTTATTTGAAACCATGTTGCTCATATCACGCAACTTGAAAGAATTTTGTTTGTGTGGAAATCTCATTTTACTTGAATTCAAATAAAATGGAAAGGTGTTCCACTTTCAAATAGATAAGTATTCGTTTTCTTTTGACTTGTCTTCAGTGGTAAATTGGATAATATGAACTATAATTCGATTTCTATTTTTCCAAAACAATCTGAATGTTGAGCCAAAAACTTCATTCACATTTGTCAAGTTACTTGTAATCAAGTTGTTTGACGCAATCAACTTGAAAAGATTTTTCTAATGTGAACGTCTTATTTCATGTAGCACGGAAAGGAGTTTTCAAATTTCAAGGAAGACGCTTGTTCTACATTTTACTTGTCTTGAAAGACAACTCGAATAATGTGAACATCTATTTGATTTCAATAATTTCAATAAAACCGACACCAGTTGAGTGTTGAAAGATGTAAAGCCAAGTTGACTCAAGAGGAGATAGTACGAGAAAAATTTTTTGGATTAGAATATATTTTTTCAGAGATAAACACAAAATATAATTTGTTCCATTTAGTCTAATTAAATATAAAATATATTTTAATTATTAGACCAATGTAAAAATTCCATCCTTCTATATTATGAACTAAAAAATATATATATAGCATATTAATTAAATGGTTTTTTTACTACGAATCCGTTTCTGGAGTATTATTATTTTTAATTGATTATAAAGTAGATGAATTTTTTTATGTTAAAATAATTATGAATGGAACAGTTCTATTGCATTTCAAAGCGATAGATTGTTTTTTTCGATAATTTTTGATCTAAAATGGTCCTATTAAAGCTTAATTACCGATAATTCCTGACAATTGTCAGAACTATTAAATGGCAACTATGTCTTTATCAGTGGCGGCAATAAGCATAGAAAGTGCCAAAAACAAAAGCTAGATGGTAGTTGAAAGTAACTCCCACACCTGTTATTTCAGTTGATATTTCGATTTAATCTACTTGCTATTCAATAACTTGACGATTCGTTTCAAATTTCTTGCCTTCAAGCAAGTTGATTACATTTAACTTGACTAATGTGAATAAGACCGAAGTTGTGAACACGATTGCTTGGATAGAAATAATACAACTGCAGATTCCATCGATGGCAGATACACAAAACAATTTAACGTTAAAAATATTTAAATACATAAAATGTTAGATTTATATTTTTATTATTAGATCAGCAATTTTATCTGTCTATATTCTAGATTAAAAAAAATATTAAATAGAGGAAAATAATGAAGTGTATCATACAATCTATAATACACTAATTATAAATTGTGTGGAATCCGTTTTTTATGGATTTGTTATTTAAATGCTGTATTTTTAGTTGATCTCCGTTGTCATCATTGCAAATATACTGGACACCTCTTAAATTTTAAAAAAACTTTTTATAATTTATTTGGAAAGGTTAGACGTTGTAGTCCTTTTAGCTTACCATGAATCTTCCTCTGGATGAATATAATTTTTGATTGATTGCAATCTTTTGTAAAAAAGTAAATGGCTTATTTCATGTTAAAACAATTATGAATAGAACGATGGTATTATATTTCAATGCGACTACTGCTTGTTGTGTGTGTTTTTTTGCCCAACCAATTTATTTATTTGTGAAATTTTTCAAAATGCACAAATAAATTGCTCAATTTTTCAAAATGTGCACAGCTGGATTTGAAGAATTCGTAATAAAAATAAAAGAGAAGAATTATCTAATGATTAATTCTTCCCACAGTCTGGTCTAAATTGTCTCACTTAAAAAATTAGTGGCTTCATGATCTTTGCCGGAAATACCAGATGTTCCGACTTCCCAATTAGTTGGAGTAATGAACTTAAGGAGCACCAAAACTGGATTCATTTAGTATTCTATTTATTATTCAGTTGATTATATGTTATATTTATAATTTAACAGTTATAAATATATAATTGCTAAATTAGCGGAAGATGCGATTTAAGAACGCAAAACTCGACGATGATACTATAGAATAGGGATTCTTAATCTTTTGATGACTCCATATTCGCAATGGATTGTCCAATATGGTCCCATGCACCCTTAAGAAGAACTATTGCGTTCCATTCACATACTTCCCAAGTATAAATTAATACATTAAATAAAATAAATAACAGTTCCAGAGATCGAGTCCCATACCCTGAAGGGGTATGGATATTCTTAGTTAAGAATCCATGCTATAGAATATTGAAAGCTCCGTTAATATTATAGAAATAAAGAACATTCTTTCAAATTATAGAACTAATTTGCTGTATTCTATTAGAAAATTGTGTATTTTGGGAAATTTAAGTATAAAAATAAACAATTACGGAGTTGAATAAGCCAAAAACGTTTTGTAAATAATCAAAGATAATTAAATTTTTGAAGTTATTATTAACCTGCTAAGCCTTACCTTTATAGAATAATAATGCGTTTCATTCTTGATTTCACTTGTATAGATCAAACTTTTGTATGCGTTAGGCCTAAATTCCATAAGATAACATTGAAATTCCTTTTATTTAACGAAATGTTGGAAAGGTTGGATATAACAGTATTATTTTCCATTGTTCTTGGTTTCAAATGTTTATTGAAAACCAAATAAAAATTTAATCCAAATACTCTAATGTTTTCCAGATAATAAATTTTTCAATTTTAACATTGTTTGTAAATTAACTTATTTTGTTAATTGAGTTTTAAATTTAAATTTATGTTCTGTTCTTGCATTTGTATGTTCTGTTCTTGCATTTGTATGTTTATTTGTACTAATGGTTTACTGATGATAGATTGTTATTGGAAAAAAAATTTTTAATAAACATTTTAAATTAGGGTTGTTATAAGCTTGTTTTTATTGATAGTTTGTTTATATACGTTCTGGATATATATATTGTTATCAATAAATTTTTTATCATGAGAATGTATATATTTACTCTGTATTTAATTAAGAAAAATTTATAAAAAAAATATATAAAATCTAACAAATCAAATAATTTAAGGAGGAAGAGGTACTCTCTTTTGGACTATAGCTAGGTCATCTGGATTATCTTCTATGTCTAATAATTAATTGAACCGAAGCTCCATAGTTAGTTTTGAAATAATTTTCCTTTTGTTAAGTTCTAGTTCCTTAGATTCTTCAAATACATTTTGCTTCTGAATTTCAGTTAGATTGTCAATATATCAGTTCCTGATTATGAGAGTTTAGCAATGCGAAATCATATTTGATATAGATTTCCAAATTATTTCTTGCCATAATAGCTGAGAAATAGAGTCAACTCTGGACTGATTTCTGAGTTCTGAATATATAAGAAGAAATCTGTAAATTCTGCCTGATGATGATGATGAAATATGTAAATTCTACCTTTAATTTCACTATAATTTTACATAAGATATTGAAATCCTTTCAAAATTACTTCAATATCAAATAAATCCTAATTCTGTCTAAATAACTCTTGATTATAATGGAATTTTAATAATAATTAAAATTCCATTATATATCAAGGGTTATTTAGGCAGAATTAGAATCTGTTAGGTTATTATCCCTATTATCCCTAATCCCCTTATTGAAGTTTAGACCTAAAAGTTCCTTCTATTTTCTTATTGAATTTTATGCTGCTTTCCATCCTATTGGATATTAAGTGGCAAGGAATTCCAATATTCTCTATAGACTGTTCACATCTGTGGTGGGGCATTTTCTTCTTGTTTTATGCTGGTTTCTAAGTGAAAATTACTAAGTAATGAGGCTACTTCAGTTATCCATCACAAGCTATTCACACCATGGTGGAATCAGTCCTCAGATTAATGAAGAAATACAACAGGCACAGTATTTTCAGGATGAACATCTGAAAAAATTGGTGATATAGACCTGGAACTGAAACTAATCATCCAACTGATAAGCCAGTTGATATTAATTGGATGTGAGGAAATGGCAAATCTGCAGAACAGTGTAACTCAAAGTCACAGAGATTAGGGATGTCTGTGCAAAAAAAAATTTTTTTTATACAAAAATTATAGACATTATGCCATTACATTTAAATTGATGTAGACTGACTGGGATTGTTCAAAAAAAATTCTTTAGCAACATATAAACTATTTTTCTGCCTACTACTGGACTACTTTTGATTCCATTTCAATGAAATAAAAGAGCATATGAATTAAGTTTGGTATCTGTCCATTTGTCAGCACAATAACTCATATACTGTATTTATCATCTGATGTAGATAAAATAGAATATACTATGGTATTTTATCACATTATAAGATCAAGGCTATTGAAAATGATTGATATTGAATTATAATAATATTAAACCAATAAGAGAAGATGAAGATATTTATTTATTTTGAGATAATATCTTGGATAAATATTATCTAATTTGAATGAAATATATACACTAATGTTTCATGAACCTGTCAGAAATGTTCTGAAAAATATTCCATATTCATATTAGATTTTATAAATTAAGTAAAAAAATGAGATTGAAAATTAAAGATATTATTTACAGTAGATAATCTATAATTATTTTAAATGAAATTTCAATGAGTTGATTTAAATATTGAAATATTATATAAAATATTGTGTTAAAAACAAATCATTAAAAAGAAAATTATCATAATTTATGATTAAATTTATTGTAATTTATAATATAGTATAGTATATAATAAATAATTCAGTATAACTGATAAGTAAATTAATGATACTAGCTCTTCAAGTAGTAGGAAATTAATTTTGGAAATGTTTTTGATTGAATACATCTAATAGCAGTTTATGTTGACTTTAGTTATATTTAACCTAGTATAATTTTTTCTGATGAAAACAAATTAAGTTAAAGGTAATATTAGCAATAAATTCATACAATAAAGTTTTAGATGATATAATGGGCAAATTTACTAATACAGTATATAATAGCTTTTTCATTGAATTGTAAAATTGTTCATTTCAATAAAAATTCCTCATAAGAAAATTAAGAAATTAGAAGATCTAAGCAGTGATTAATTATATTACTGTAATTTGAATGTAATAATTTTCATAATATAGTTTGAATTGTCCATTAATTATCATAAAAAGAAATCCTTGTATTCATGATGATTATATTCTTGGAAAATGCTGTAAATATTGAACTCAATAACTAAGAACTAATGGGGAAAATAGAGCTTGGTTCCTAGATTTTCAAAACTATCACTGAATATTATTCATGAATTATCTTAATAATAATCTTAAAATCAGTTTTAAAGTTTATTAAATAAAAAAAATAAAGTTTGCTAATAAAGATATACTAGTAATCAATGCATTATGAAAATGAATTAAGCCTTGTAGAATTTTCATAAGTCACATTTTTATTTCTCATAGACTTAATACTAAATATGACAGTTCTGTTTCCAGGTCAATTATTATAAATATCAAAATTGAATATAAAAATGAAATCTGATTATAACATATTTGCAATTATAGAAGTTAGTAACTAAATATATGCAATATAACTTAATATTGCCATGCAAAAATATTAATTAGCTACATGTACCTATTTTCATTTTTTATAAATATAAAATAGATGTTGTGGAGGCTTATCATTATCAGTTTTCCAGATAAGATTGAAGATTATTATCAGTAGCATTTTTCTGTTATCCTAATTATTTGATTGACACTAGAAGATATAATACTGTTGCCTACATGAATGACTTTAAACATGAAGGGATCAGATAAAGTATTTATCAGTATTACCTCATTGTGAATAATATAGCACTTACAAACATTCTGTTATTTTTCTCTATATGCTTGTAAATGCTGTTTTTTTTTTTAACTAAACTCATTTTTAAAATTAAAAAAATCCTGTATATAGTGATTAATATGCATCAAATCTTTGAATTTTTTTTAAGTTTATTCTATTATGATCAGAGAGGCAAATTATTTTGTTATAAAATTTAGTAAAAGAATTTTAAAATATTTTTTTATTGACTTTTTATTCAAAATTGTTTAAATATTTGAAGAAAAGACTAGGTTTGTTTAATACTTGCTTATTGTCTCTTTATTAGATTTATAACAGTATATTTATTACAATATATTACTTAAAAAATCAAATTTTAATTATAATTGATTCTGTGTTTTTTTTTTTTTTTTTTTTTCTCTGAACATTTTAAATAAATTTATATATTTCTGTAAAGGTTGCTTTTCTTTGTAAAAGTAAATTGTATCATGTTGGATGTCAAAATACTGTATATTTTTATCCATTATATATTTAAATGTAATGGATATAATTTATATAAATGCTAACATGAATTTTAAAAATCTCTATAGAAAAAATTTAAGTATTAAATATAGGAAAATTTTTATTTTTATTGAACTGACTATAATTTGTTTCTATTTAGAACTATTCAATATTAATTTTCTTTCTTTGAAAATATTCAGTTTCAAAGAAAGTTTATCAGTTTTTTTCAAAGTTAGATATAAATTATTTTGATGATAAAATGTTTTTACTATACAAGTATTAAAATACTAATGTTTTGTAGTTTCTGAATTTAATATTATAATACATATTGAATCATTTGTTAAATATTTTATAATATGAAGAATAAAATTTGCCTTTTATATATTGTAAATTTAGCCATTAATTTTTGAAAAATAAAATATATTGCAAGTAATTAGCTTAATAACTATTATTTTAGATGGAACTCATACTATTTTAGTTTCTTCATCATGTTAATAGGCATAAGGGGTGGAGTCCATCCACTCTCTTTGATCAAATAAGTATGGCTTCAGTGACCAGAAGCATTTGAATGATTGTAGATAAAAAGTGATATATTTGTTGATTGATCTCACCAGTTTCTTTTTTTGCTCTTTCATCTATGCTATGAATGGTATATAATGGTATATAAATATACTAACATGAATGTCCAATAATTTAATGGTGAAGTTCATTCTTGTATTTCACTATTAATTTTGAATCATATTGCAAATCATGAATATCTTTTAAATTTTGATAATACCATATTGATAAAAAAAATTCTTCTTAACATTGACAAAGATAATATTTTTTTAATGATCCTGAATATTTTTTCTATACAGTATTGGAATTTTTTGGAAAAAACACAATAATACAAGTATGAAATTTAAGTCAAATAACTTTAAATTTTACTAGTAAAATTAAAAGTATTGTTATTCTAGTTTGACAATATTAGTCAGGTAATACAAATAAATCAAGGTACAGTTATTTCCAATTTTCAATATTATATATATATTAATTAAAAATAATGAAATGAATTTTTTGCATTTCTGTCAATTAAAAAAAAATAAAATATCCATTGTAATATGTATTGCAACAGATAGTATAATTAGAGAAGAAAAGGCAGATTAGTTATTAACATGTAGGTTTATGAATTCTTTATATCGTGAAAACATAGCATGATATTATGATTACTGATTTGTGTCAAGAAAAAAAAAATTCATTCAAATATATTCCACTTCAGACTTCGAAATATTTTTTTTTCTATAAATATCGTCGATATTTTATGAGTATTATTAATAAACTAGAAAATAGCTTTATAAGTTTATTGGCATTTGAAATGCTATTTTGTATTGTCGTCATACCCAAAATACGATATATATACTGTATTTGTTTTCCTTCCAACATATTTTTATATGCTTTTTTTTATAAATTGCTTTCTTATTTTAGTCTGTAATTATGTACTTTGTATTGTAAATAATCTAAAGAAAATTCACGATTCAAACGAATGCTTCAAGAGATTCGCAGTTAATGTCTGTAACGAATAATTATAATAATAGCACTGCACTTCTGTTCTCCAGATGCTTTTCCTTAAAGGAATATGATACCCTGCATACGCCAGATGTCCTTTTTGATCTGTAAGTTTCAATGTCTGGAGATTATTTTAGGACAGTATAGTGTGAGGAAATACTTCTTAGAAATTATTTTGGCCTTTTAAATAAACATTATATTCTATCAGCAAAAATCAGTCACTTCATTATTTCAGAATTTTGAATAGGATAATTATTTATTGTTAAATCTGATTTTCATAATCCAAATTTTAAATTTACCTAAATATATCCTACTGCTTCTTAAAATTAAAAAATGCTATAAAGAGATTAATCAATGCGATGCTTGCAATAACTGTTTATAAAAATTAAGTTCAGGAAAACTGTAAATTTTAAAATACTTGTACAATACAGTATAACTTAAAAAAAATTTTTTTTTTTTTTGCTTAACCAGTATCGAGTTTACTACGGAATTGCCAATGAAAAGAATAAGAGTTCCATATTATCTACTGCGTAAACTCACAATGATTACAATGAAATTTACTTATATCATTAAATAATTTTTAACTGTTAATAATTCGTTGAGTAATTTCTAAGTGCTTATAATTATAATGAAAAGTATTAGAGCTAGTTACTTCATATTTCTCTTTTATCGTCAGATATGAGTCTTAATTCTTAGATTAAACTGATTAATGAAAAAATATGGTATTATTCTTGGTGCTGAATATACTGTAGTTAGTTTTATTTCGAAAATGACTGGTTAGAATTAAAAATATATATATATTAACTATAGTTTCATGTTTTATTCCATTCCTTTATGATTTTAATTTCTGATTAAATCCAGATGTTTCTTCAGTTTGACCATCAAATGTATTTAAATAATCCTTTCTTTTTTTAAAAAACATATATTAAAAATGTTTTAAATTGTAAAACAATACAAATTAAAATATATAAGTAAAATTGAAATTTTTTTGTATTAAATTACATTTAAATCTGTGGGGAATCAAAGCTTATCTGTGTAAGGAAATATTTATTTAATTAAATAATTCTTAAATTGTACCAATAAAAATGATTTTTTTAAAATCATTCGAATAATTAATTGAATTTTGTGAAAGAATTTGAATTTTTTTTGAAATATCTTTCTTCAATAATATAGAAATATCTTCAGTTTAAAATCGTATTTTTAGAAGTTACAGCATTTATTACTCCAAACCCATTTTATTGTTCACGAATTCAGCCATGATTCCAGCAAATTTTCAGTAATGTCGTATTTGAAGTTCTGTATAAATACTGTGCATTATTATTAGTAGTAGTTAAAACCATCGATGCATTGAAAAATTGAAAATATTCTGGACATTATTTCGTAATATTTTCAACGCTTCATTAATTTTTTTAAAAATAAACATTCAAAACAAAATAATTTACAAAGCATTTTTACTTATGATTAAAAAATACAGTTTAATAATAACCATTTAAATAATTCTAACTCAAATATTTTCAAATTAGATTGTTATTATCTTGAATATTAATTATTGACGTTAAACAGTCTAAAGGCGACGATTGTACCTGCATTATTAAATTGTTTAAAAAAAAAAAAAAAGCATTTATTATAATCTAAATATAGCACGTTCTTACCAAATAAAATATTAAATACGATTATTTTTTGATGAAAATTTTGTTTATTAAAAAGATAAAAACTGAATATTGTAATGAAAAATTCAACTGAAAAAGTTTATGATGCAGTAGCTTAATTTTCAAGTTTCATATAATTTAAATTAAATAATTTTAAACGTTTTATTAAAATTCTAAACTATATGGAATTATTATTTATTCTGTAATTTTTTGAAGATATTTAAATCAATAACTAAAATAATTCCATGAAGTTGAAATAATTTTATCGATTTAAATAACTTTAAAAATTATATATATATACACTATTACTATATTATTAATTGTTATATTTCTCTTTACTGCTTTCTAATCAGTTAGCGCCAAGCAGTAGAGCCATTTCAGAGTCTACGTTCGTGATGGGGATTTGTCAGAAGGTGAAAGACGACGATCGATGGATCGGGTCTGGATTTCTGAAAAAAAAAAAAAAACGAAGGAAGGGCCCAAAACCGATAACGGATTTGTTTGGTCTTGATGAAAGTTTAGCACGTTTCACGCAGCTGTCAGGCCGACAATAAAATAGTATAACCACAGTGGTATAACTCGAAAATTTTTATAAATACTGTACAGTATTTTAAAGAATATATATATATATATATTTTTTAACTGAACGAAATTTGAGAATTACGATAATTTAATCATTGCATCATCAATACAACTTTTTCAAGTAAATTTTACGTATTTCAGTTTTTAGTTTTTAATAAAGAACATTAAATTTTCTTTAGGCATGCATTATATGTAACTTAAAAATTATCATAAGTTCTCCTATATATTTTTCTATAATGCTACTAAAATAATTTTAAAACAATTTAATATAATCTGATTATCTAAAATGTTTCATTGTTTGAATTCAATAATAAAATTCATTATTATAGAAGCTCTATTCAGATGTGTTTTTGAATAGTATAAGTATTAAAAATGAAAAAAAAAAATTTTTTTAATAAAATGTAGGATAAATATTTTTATTGAAAATCTATTTTAAGAAATTATACGAAGATGTTAAGCTATTGCATTTAAAGAAATACTTGCTGATCGAGAACAGTATTGAAAAGACATTAAGAACTGTTTACCACAGAAATGTTTTATATTGATTGTTTTCTAATTCAGTGTAAATTGTAATAACATATGGTTTAATTCGACTATTTTGATACTTAAAGTTAATATCGAATGCTTAAAAAAGAAATATAAATATCAGAGAAAAGTTATTTTAAGATAATTATTTTTCAGCAAATTTTACAAATACATTATTGATAACTTGAATGAAAATAACTAGTGAATGACTATTAAAATGTATAAATATATAAATGTCCTTATATATTTTAATAAAAATTATCCATTTATTATTTTATTTAATAAAACTTTAGAGATATTAAATGGATTTCAAAATTTTAACTTCCTAACTTTCTTATAAATTAGTTATTTAAAAAAAAAATTATTACTGTCTAAGAATAATAAATACATTATTTCAGAATATTGCGACATTGTAAGGAGATAAATAATCCATATAAATTTCTATATAAATTTTTAAAAATGACAAGTGAGAATTAATAAATAAAGCTCACGATAAATTTACTATTACAGCAATGATTTATCAGAGAAAACTTTAAAAGCATAGGGAGAAAAATGAAAATAAAAAATTTAACATTTCGATAAACTCTGCGTAGTTTAAATGAGAGGAACAAGATTAGTTGTAGCATGTGCCATAAAAGTTTTTAATTCTTTGGTTTGGTTTTTAACCATATATCATCGCCTTGCAAAATTCATCGTTATTGGTCTGTTAAAAATGAGTGTAAGTTGAGAAGAAAATATATTTTTATTCCTGTTCTACGTATCGAATGATAGTTACTCTTAAAAAAAAAAAAAAAAAAAAAGATAATACACAGAGAAATGGAATTAGTAGGATATTGCTATAATGGAGAGAAAAGTTCCATTAATGCTTTTGTGCAGTTATTAAATGACTTGAGTTAGGAAAGCATTCATAAATATGTAATCACTATTGAAATGTTTTCATTTAGAATAATACTTTTTCAATATAAACGCTTAACATCCTAAGCATCTGCTTATCTAAACATTATGCAAATACCTCGTCGGTATTAAATTCTGATTTGATGATAAATATAAAAATTATTTAAAATAAAAATTTTGACGCTTGCTATTTTGATCAAATTGTTTTTGCCTATTTGGAGGAAATGATTTTTACAATTATAATAATAATTAAATCGTAAAAAGGCATCTACAATATAATTTTATAACAACTTTTGAGATTATAAAACAATAATCTAAACATCTAATCAAATAATAAAAATAGTTTAATCTTTTGTTTTTTTCGATTCGCATATGAAAAATATTCTATCTATCTTTAATACAAATAATTTAATATTAAACTTGTGACGAGAATATAAGAATAAATGGAGTGGTTATTTTAAATAATAACAGAAGCTATTCAGATTGTAACTGTAACGAGTAATATACATAATTCGTTAGAAATTCTTTAATTGATTTTATATTATTAAAGATTTTTCGATTTTGGAAACAAAAAATTACAATTGTAGACAGCCAAGTGCTATGACTGGAACTGAGGCCCATCAACCTATAAAGATGTTTGAATCATCTCAATATCTATTTTTACTGGCATTCATTGATGTGCAACGAAAGAACTTTGGTACGAGTATAATTTATGAGTAAGATTTCGTAAAGCAGATTAAATATATCACGGTCATTGATAAACTTTAAAAACAAGAATAAAAAATTTACTAGCTAGATAAAAATGTTGCATAAAAATATCAAAATTGACATTATTAATATAAATGCATTACTATCAGAATATTATAAAAACTAAAATGAAATTATAATAATAAAATAGAAAAGAAAACAAGGAAAAAAATGTTCACTTTTACTGAGCAATAGTTTTTACTGTTGTTTCAATTTGATAAATACTATACTTGTACATATTTCAATCGGAAGTCGTATAATGAACACTCGATTTTTATCTGATATTCGTTCCATCATTTAGGATTTATTTAAAATAAAGAATTGATATGTTAATGTGCTGAAGCAGAAATATATGAAAACCGAAAGCAATATAACAATTACTTTTATCGAAAATTTTCATTTATAATCTTCGTATCAAAAATGAAAATAATATGATATAATTAGTTATAAAAATATATAAACGGTATTATTACAGAATTTTAGCATTAAATTTTGATAAAAACCAACTATGGTAGTTTTAGTTCGAACGTAATACCGTAAAAACTATATGTTGCAAATTTTAATAATGTCAAGGCTTTCTGATAATGAATCATTTATGTAAGTAAGTATAGCATGTATTAAAATAAGAGAAATGTAATATGAGTTTTTCTAAGATAATATCTATTTAAAAAGTTGTACTATTTCAGTTAGAAATTATCTTACGAATTGAACAATTCTGTCTAACATGAAAAATTATAAAAGAAAGTTGTTTTATATGTAAGCTGAAAATAGTCAAGGCCAAGTTGAAATCGATATTAATCATTGCATAATTCATGCTTTGGTCATTTTAAATTACATATAATAGATTTAGTCTGTCATTATTTTATATGATTTTAAGTATAAAATAATGACATACTGAATTATTCGGATCTAAAAAATATTATCGTAGAAATTTTTTGAATCATAGATTGATATATTTTCTAATATTATTCAGTGCGCTCATACATGTTATGCAATAGCGATAAATAACAAATCTCACTTCAGTTTTTTATTATAAAGTTGGTATAGTGCTTATATATCTTCAAAAAGATTTCTGTGTTCTTTTTTGTATAAAAATCATTTGATTTTTATACATATTCAGCCATACATCATGCATTGGTATTTGTTGTTTAAAAATTAAAATGATATTTTAAACGATTTAGTTGAATAATTACGAAGTTTTGCGAATTATTTGAATATTCTGGAGAATGTATATATTGTGAAATGCAGTTTAGAGCATTAATTTTTATATTATCAGTCAGTCTGATTAAATTTCATGCATTTATATTTTTAACTTTCAGAAAGATCGCAAAGACTATCCCTATCTGTATGCTTATAAGATTGCTAATACAGTACAGTATTCCTTTAGAAATCAGTCAGTCCCAATCAATTTTCCAGTAAAAACCGGTAGGATTACAGATTAACTTTCATGTTTCGATTATCATAATATCAGGTGGAATTTAAAAACCTGTACTGTAATTATCTTCATTTAGAAAAAGTATTTACAGTGAATTTTGTTTAAAAAAATCTATAGCGCTGTGAGAATCCTAAGGGAAATAATGACGACAAATGGGTTAATCAAAATCTTCTTGGAAACGTGAAAAATAGATAAAATTAGTTTCAAAAAATTTTAAAGTGAAATTATACTACAATCATTTTTCAAATATTAAAAATGTATATATTTATGCAGAATTATAGAGCAGTTCTGAATACAATAATATAAAATCATAAAGTTTTACGGTTTTTGACGGGTATAAATCAATTTCAAAATAATTTCACTGTCACTACCAACTGGTCACTACACAGATTTTTTGTATTTAAATAATTAAATTGCTATTTCATACACACAATTTTTTATTTTTAAAAAATTAAGAGATTATTCAAGGGGATAAAAAAATATTTGTATACTATATTCAAAATTTTAATGATGATAATGGGAATATTTTAAATTTGTTTGCATTTTCAAAATTATTTTCTCCATTAATCGTATTTTCTAATAAAATGGCTTTTTTTCCCCCTTTTATCTTCCTGTTTGTCCGCAAAATATCTTAAGGATTAAATATCGCTTCATATTCAAATTTTACTGGATCGTTTATTATCTAGGCTATGTGGTTTATTTGACGTACCTATATAATCCCGTTATGAGATTGCAGCTGTTCGATGTTTTAAAAGTGGATATTTTTCAAACTACACTATTTGCATACATAAAACATTTATTTGAAAGAGCTTTAAAATTTTTTAATAAAAATGATCTTATCCAATATAAAGGTGTAATTACATAAGTTCATATGTTAAATAATGTATCTAAAAAAATTATCTTAGAACATTCAAATTTTAGGAAAGCGTTATTTATTTTTCCGTCTATGTAATATGCAGTACTTACTAATTTTTATTATTTTGTTTCCTTATAAAATATTGTAGTTAATTTAAAAATTTGATTATAAAAATTATTTACTGTATTTGATTATGTAGTACAACATATTGTATATTCATTTGAAAGGTTTTTTGTAAAACAGTGACTATATAGTCGATGAAAGCTTGATTATATAGGTAGATAATACAGATTCTTTTATTTAATCTTAAATTACTTGAATTGTATTCGTCAAAAATATTGTATAAATAATGACTGGCAATTTTTAGTAGCAATTTTTTTTTTTTAACATTCGCGTATAAATTATTTTTCTATAATGATAATGAGTCCTGGGTACGGTAAACAAAAGCAATGAAACTTGAATTTTATGCAGATTTTGAATTTTCAGTTTTCATGTAATATACATAATGGTGTATCATCAATTATATAATGATACAGTAATACTCTGTAAAATAAATACAGTATCTAGAAGATTTATTTTCACCACAATTTGTCTAATTTTGTATTCTCATCAGCAGCGGCGTCGACTTTAATTTTTGTCACGGAGCAAAAGTTATCAATATCCAAATATTTATATAGCTTTTACGTGAAAATTACTCATAAATGAATGACCATTTTTATATTAATGATTATTTACATTTATGACGATTTTTGCATTGTTAAATATAAAAATACACTGAGGCAAAAGGATACTTTTGCTCCCATATTTAAATTCCCCTGAGGTGACTGTTCACGTTACTCCCATGGAGTTGGCGCCTATGCTTGTTACAATTATCACATACTTACACATTATTTGAAAAAAAAAAGATAAAATTTCCAAAATAGAAATCTTTATCTATTATATAAAAAATATTTGTACCTCGAGGATGATAATGATATGTAAGAGACTGTTATTTTAATGATAGATTTATGCCAGTTTTATCAAAATAGGAAATTCAGAATCAGATAAACATCTGATAATGATCTCATATATATTATTTGAAACATTATACAGTAGTTAATGTTTTTACGACTTTATCTTTTGCCATCACGTTTTTACAATAATTGGACAGTGTCCAATCAAGAATCCAACTATAAGACCCTAAGAGATTAATGTGAGAATTTTTTTATTATTACTTTTTAAATATTACTCATGTTTCATTTTCCAAATTGATGTTTTATAAAATCATTCATTGTTTAACAATGATTTATTTAATTTGCACACAAATTTTTCTATTAATTTACTTTATATATCTATTACTATTATTTTTATGCGTATCCATTATGACAAATATTTGAAAGCGGAACCATTTTAGGATCCGTGTCAGGTTCTAGAATGCTTGCCTCTTATTAAGTTATAGGTTGTGCGGCGCGTTTTCAGTTTTCACTTGAAGAATTGAATCAAATTTAGATCCCACTCATTTTCAAGAGAAGTGCGAATTAAATCTTTGAATCCATTCTTCAGTGCACACTCTACGATTGATTCCCGATCCCCAACTACCCGCCTCATATCTTCTCTATAAATTTAAAATAAAATCAAATTTAACCTTTATAGGTTTTATCTTAAAATGAGTTTCTGAATCCGAAGGTTATGTTGTTATATTATGTTAGTTAAGCCACCATATCACACTTGGATATCTGAATTCGAAGGAAACGAAATAGTTTTAAATTTAAATTATCATTTTGTCTCTGATAGAAAGTTGTATAATAATGACTATATAATTCATAATTAAAATTAGTAACTGAATTGATATATGAATCATATAATTATATTATTCATTCGATGATTAATTTTAATTTTATATGACATTAGCTCTTTATAATTCAGTGTTGTGTGTATTTAGTAGGCATTGTATATTAATTACTGTAACTGTTATTTCGATTATATCTAAATTTTTTACTCAAAATTCAAAGAGAAAATAAAATTGTCATATGATCTCCATTTGAAATTTTTCAATAGGATATAGAATTGTAAAGATTTTAAAATTCTTTAATATACTATAATAATAATAATAGTTAAGAAATAAGACATACATTTTGGAAAGTTTTTAAACTTTGTTAATAAATTACGACAACCAATCTATGCAAATAATGCAAGTGACTAAAATCCAATAATTTTATGAATTTTAATGAATCCTGATTAAAAAAGTAATGTTAAATTTGTCTGCAAGAAGTACTAAATGAAAATAATACAGTACAACATGCATAT
The DNA here is from genome assembly GCA_011317285.2 of Androctonus mauritanicus. Classification (NCBI taxonomy): domain Eukaryota; kingdom Metazoa; phylum Arthropoda; class Arachnida; order Scorpiones; family Buthidae; genus Androctonus; species Androctonus mauritanicus. The sequence continues at coordinate 12,079 of WUQG02035975.1, read as the reverse complement.
TATATATAAAAATATATATCTAAAAAAATAAGTAGGCTACTGGGAAATAGCATAATTACTGTAATTTATAAAATTATAATACTGTAGTTTACGATATCATTACTTTATTATCCAGATAGTTTTTAGATTTTAGAAAAAAATTCTAATTTCTCAATAATTTGATTATTATCGTAACTTTTATTGATAAATATTAGATATTTTGAGTAAACGTTTTTTTAGAAGAAAACAATTTCTCTAAGGAAAATCTAATGATGTATTCTAGCACAGTGGTCGCCAACCGGTGGTCCGCGTAAAATTTCAAGCGAGTTGGATTAACGGCAAAATCAATTTTTGGATGCTTCAAAATGTTTATGAACAAGTTTAAAATTTCTTTAGATTTTTCTTTCCCAAATCTAATGTAAATATTTGGTTCAAAATTTTTATTATTGTTAATAGTAATGTATTATTTTAACCAATACTGATATTACACTCATTTCATTATATTACATTCATTTATAACATTTATTTTGTATTTGTAATAATCAAACTATAATTTTGTTATATTTACTCGTAATAAATGTATTTCAAATTAATAAACTGGAGGTTTTCCATCATTGTCTTATGAATTTGTTCATCTTTTTTAAAAAAAAATTGTGTTAATAGTCCGCTGAATTTAAAATCATAAATTTATTGGTCCGTGAGGTCCGAAAAGTTGGCGACCGCTGTTCTAAAACGCATTCTCTGTTTTTGGACCGAAATTTTCAAGAAATTTCAATATGTCGGACACTTGTAATCAGATTTAATATAAATCAAACGAGAATTATAGAAATGTTTACAAAGAAGAATACTCTTTTCACTTTAATTTGTTTCGATTGTGTTATAATTTACTGGAATCCTTTAAGTCAGCGGTGGCCAACTTTTGTGTACATAAGATCTACTTTTTATCTTAAAAATGCGTCGCAATCGACTTGTTACAGGCGTAGTATCTAAGTGGGGAGAGGGAGGTGTGTCCCTATCTAGTGCAGTGTAAAGAGAACGCCCTTACTGCCGCCCTACCTAGGGTCCTAAATTAGTACTCTATTTATCATGTAATCTAATCGGTTTCTAAGTTAAGACACCGCGAGCGATCGACCAAAATTGGCTTCGCGATCGACTTTTTGGCCACCCCTGCTTTAAGTAATCTAGAAACGCATATATAGTAAGATTACTATTAATATATTTAAAATTTTAAAATGGTTCATTGATCAGCTCCGTTTAGAGTGGAGATATCCTTATTTATTCCTCTTCATTTTGTCCCGATTATGGCGAAATTTTCTGGGGATCATAATCAAGTTACGAAACAAGTACAATATAGTATGCAGTACCGTATTTCGAATTTTATCGAAATCGGTTGAACGATGATGATGCAAAAATATCTGCGAAGATAAAACGACGCTTTTTGACCGAATTTTTTATTTTTTTTTTATTTTGAAACTGCTCTAGTTCTTTATTAATTGGATTTGGAACATCAACTTTGACATTTTATATCCTATTGAATGCTTCTCTCGAATGTAAATGTCACGCTAATATTACTTAAATCTAGGACTAAAGTTATAGCGGATTGAATTTCCGCTGTAATGATTCTTGTAATAAGAGACAGTGACTTGGTTTATCGCTGTACTGCTGATATTAAACTACCATTTCTTATTTCGAATGAATTTAAATTAGTTTGTAGTGTCATTCAATATTAATGTGAAAGGTGTATTTGTAATATCGATTTCTGTATAAATAATTATAGGTTATTTTTATATTTTTCTTGTTAGCTTATGAATTTGCATCACTACAGCGCACGTTGATTTGACTTAGAGAGTGTACAATAGGATATATTTACTCTTTATCCTGCTTAATATTCTTTTCAAAGTTTTCCTAATAGTTAGTTGTATAATATTTTTAAGTATATTTTCGGAATATTAAAACAAATTCAGATAATTGTAGTTTTAAAAATGTGACTACATTTTTGATCTAAAAGAAACTTCTTTCCCATTATCAATTAATCCAAATTCATTAAAAATGATTTTTCTGAGTCCGAATAATTTGTTTACGATTTATGAATTTTTTTGTTTTTTTTTTTTTTTTGTAGTTGTGCGAGTTTTATTCGAATTATATTATTTAATTCACTTCCGAAATGCATAAACTCGTGTAAAATTTGATGGTTAGTTAATTCAGATGTAACTATTTTATCTTTTGTTTTAAACTAATAAAATTATTTCTATTTTACAAATATTAATTTTCTATTTTCCATGCCGCTCGTATTATTTCTAAAGTTATTGATCAGATCTCTTGCCGAAAATTTTAATGTTTCTAAAACTGATATTGAGATTATCCATGTTAAAAGGATTTTTACTAGAAATTTTCTGATATATCTCGTTATTGTTTGATTGTTCCCATGGTAACGATAGGAATGACAATCCAGAATCGGAGACTGATTAATTAGATCGCGGATGTAATCTGACTGAGATGGATGATGACGTCACTGCATCTAACGAATAGAAGACATTCTTGTAATGCAAAATATCGTACAATATATAACAAAATGGCTGATTACGTCAATTTTTAAAATTATCATTTTGTTAAATTTTATTTGTTTATATAATAACTCGTTCGTTAATTTATAAAAACTTCATTTACTATTTAAATTTCTCTTAACATTTTTCTGATTTGTTTCATTTCCAAACTGAAGAAATGAAATAAATTCTTTTGACTGGACAAAAAGTTAATGAGTTAATATTCGTTTAATTTGCTCCGTTAAGAAGTTAATTTATTTTAAACAAAGACAGATGTAAAAAAAAAATCCCCTCTTTGAAACTGAATTATCTAGTTGAGAAGATGGCATGGTAGTTTAAATTCTGTAGTTTTGTGATATAAATCGCTTTTTTTTTTCTTTTATTTTTAAAAAGGAAACGAAAGAATTTGATGATGATCAATGTGAGTTCATTAGATTGGAATAATTATAGATTTGATGTATTAAAAATTTTTAATTTGACATTCCTTACCTTTTTAAATCCTTTACTGAATTATATATAGTAATTTGTATTTCTAAACTTCCTCAATAAACTCTATTTAAATCCCAAAAAACTTGTTATATTGATTCTTGTGGAATTAAAAAGTCCTTCTGTCCGTAAAAAGCGTTATTAGTTCTTTTATGGGATTATATTCTTTTTAAATTATATAGGAATTTTTTTTATATTTTTATTATAAAAATTTTTGTAACTGAACTGAGGAGAAATACATTCTCAGTTATAATATCACTTGTAAATTATGTCGATCTGATGAACTGAATTTGATGGCTATTCATGATTCTTGATTTCTTTTATGAAAATGGTTTAATCCCAAATCAAGTAAAAAGTTATTCAAATTAATTCGTTATTTGGTTAGAAAACATTTCATTCAATAATATAATATATATATTTTTTTATTACTACTAAGTTCAAATACATAAAATAATTTCATAAAATCTGAAAGGTTTGTTAAAATATAAATTTTAAATAATAGCCATTTTTTTTTTTTTTAGCTACTATATATATAGATGATTTTTATATACCCATATCTTTTGCTTTTCTCTTTTTTTAAATTCTGTGTGTATTTTTAAAGCAGATATGAAACTAATTTCAATTGTACTTAATGAAGTAAAATATTTTTACATATTTTTTCACTCCATATATAGAGGGAAAAAATGTCATTACAATTATATAATAAACAGATAAAAGTTTTTTAATTAGAATATTTCAAGAAAAATTTTTCGAGAAAGTTTCTGAATTTTTCACTCTAATCCTGGAAATAAAAGAGAATTTATTGTAGGCTTACATTACGCTCTAAATATATAAAATATAATATACGAAAATAATAAGTTATAAATTATTTCAAATTATAAAATAATTTGAAATTTTAATTAAAATATCTAATTATTTTTTTATGAATAATAATAATAATAATAGTAATAATTTTATAAAAATAGCAATGTAAATAATAGATAATTAAGTAATTAATAAATAAAGAAATCAATATATACATAGTAGCATTTAAAAAATAGGAAAACTATTTATTTTATACATAAATACAGTAATTACGAAAAAGCTGCTGTTATCTCTATTTTTAAAAGACTATTTATTCAAAACCGAACTCATCTTGTGCAAGTATTAAAAATATATTACCACTGAATATGATTATTATAATTAAATAATAATAATATTATTATTAATATTATTTATTAAAATTATTACCGTGATTAATTATTAAATAATGATAATTATCGCTCTCCCAAATAATGCAGGATTTATTGAATTGGAATCGTATGCGGTATGTAAACATTTGTTCTAGAAAAATAAAGAATGTTTCGATTTGATTTTCATACTTTTTCTATATATCGATCGACCTTTTACATTTACTTGAGATAAATAGCAAAAGTTGAAAAAAGAAATCAATTTACGATGCAGAATTTAGAAAAAATAAATATGTTGCTCCTGATGATTTCTGCATTAATAAAAGTTCAGGAATGAATTATAGCATATTTTATTGAAAATTTTCAAGAAAAAATATTTCAAGTATTGTAAAACAGTCAAAAATTATAATTGTTAATGAAGATAATATTTTTTACATATATTTGAATATTTTTTCTGAATACTTTACTTTCAATTTTGTCGTACAGGTGTATTTATCTTAAATTATTACGACTCTACGTCTTGAGCTATATAATGAGGAGTCATTTATTTGCCTATCCTTGGTGGCTCAGATAAATGATAGTATCCGAAATTATAATCAAAAGTCTAATTGGATGGATCAAGACTTCTGTATTTAAATAAATCAAGCTAATTTATTGTGAAATAGAGAAAACAACAAGTTTTCGAACTTGCATAATAAAAATCTGCGAATAAAATTCTATGCAGTCTATAAATACTATAAGTTCTATACTATTCATATAAATAGTTGTATTTATTATTATTTTAAATGTTAATATCAGAAAAATTAAATATAATATGTTGAAGGGAAATTAATTAATAATAATAAATACTGTATATATTTAAAATCATATAAAAAAAAAACTTTAAATCATTTGCAAAACTTTGATCTTTATATAAAATGTAATATTTAACATCTGTACAGTGCTGTATTTTGTCCAAATTTAAATTTCCATATCTAGTCTTATTTTATATTTATAGTATAATATAAGCTTACTCTATTTCTGCAATGTATATTATACTTTATCAGGAACTAATAATTATAGTTTTATCGTGTAAAGGTTAGGTTGATCAGAGTTGATTTTCAATATTGTAGATTATAACTCCTTATTTTTAGTAGATATATTTTGTCTTTTATGTTGTGATAAATGACAACATAAAATAATAAAATTGGAAAATCTGAAAATACAGTGAATTAGAAAAGATAGTTGTAAATTGAATAGTATAAATAAATTATCTTAGTCTTGCTTTTAAGAGATAAGTAATTTACAATTTTTAAATCATTAGAGCTAAAGCAAAAATTTTAAACAGAAGTCGAAGAACATGAGTTTATAAAATTGTTTGATTTTAAGTACAAGTTTATAACAAGTAAAATCGTTTAAAAATGCCAATATGTATCATTCTTATATATGTATCGAAAAGCTTGCCAAAATAAATTTATCAAAACTGGTTGAAATATTAAAAAAAAAAAAAAAAAAAATGCATGAGACGTGACGCGATCAACTCGGCAACAAAAATTATAAAAACATTCTGTCAAATTTATTTCATAAATAATCAATATTTTCTTGGGATTAGTAATGCTATTTAAAATTAATAAATAAGTGCTCTTATCATTATAAGCATAAAGCCGATTCCATGGGACAACATAGTCAATCCCCTCGTAGAAATTTGAATTTGAGATTTTTTTATTTGAAATTTTGAAGAAATTTTGCGCGCCATTGTTATTTTATATTTGACTGTTGTCAAATATAAAATAACAATGGCGCGTATCATTAGTAAATAAAATAACCGTTCATTTTTATGTAATTTTTCATGAAAAAGTATATAAATATTTAGATATTGATAACTTTTTTGTCACCGTGGCAAAAATTAAAAGTTGATGTCGTAGGTTATAGTTTTTTGTATCAAGTGAAAGCGCTATAACAATTTTTCAGAAGCTGGCCATCCCAAACTACAGTTAGATTCTGGTAGTAATAGAACTGCTCGCCCAATTTTATGGATTTTTATAGATAAGGAAAACTCAAAAAGCTTACCTTATAGATTACGAAAGAAATATTGCCGATCAAGAACGTTCATCGAAATGAATAAATTATGGAGAAATTGATGGCAGAATTTTAAAGACAACTGTAATCGGCAAAATATTTTAAGACGTCTTAGTGATATATCCTACAGCTAGAGTTGTACTTAATGAAATATATCCTACAGCTACAATATGGATTAAAAAAGTAAAAGATTTGTAGGTTTATACTGTATTTTCCAAGGTTTATTAAAAAAAAAAAATCAAAGGTATACTAAATTTCATAATAAATTCTCTTATTCCTATAGTTAGTAAATAATATATTACATTAATATGTTTGATTTAACAAATTTCCATTAATTTAATAAATTTATAACAACTCTAAATGTATATAAATAATTTTCTTTTCAAAATAATTTTTCTCTCTGATTTAATCGCTGTCGAATTGACCGTCGCCAAGTTGTTGAGTACCGGAAATATAGTAAATATATTGCAAATTAAATCATTTTTTATTTTACACAAATTTATTTTATTTGAAATAAAAGCAATCGGCACAGGATAACTTATACAAGTAATGTTGACAATCGATTTTCTGAGCGAATTAACCAATGGTCATAATAATAATATCCCTAACACTTCATCTTTGACCATTAGCCATACATTTACCATTATCTTTAAAGCACTGAAGATTGTTAGAAACGCAAACAAATATCAAAGATAAATTACTGTATATTGCTATAAATATAAATGACATATAAATGATATCTGTATCATAATTTTGTCCGGATTAAAAATATTCCGGACATCCATTGCCGGAAAATCGATTGTCAACCTGTACTTTGGAAATTAAGTGTGAGAACACACACATTTGTTATCGCTCTAGCTTTTGGCTAGTATAGTATGTATTTCTCTGCAAGCATTCTGACAGCTTCGTTTCATGGCTGGTTTTTTTTTCCGATATTCGCCATTGATATGATTTAACGGATGACCTTTTCAGATTTATTTAGATGTGCTGTAGATTTTTTATTAACATTTTTGCCCTCTAAGGATTTAGAAGTTAAAAACTATATTAGGTAAAAGTTAAATCAAAAAATTTTTTCTATTAAATCATTAAAATCTCTAATATTTTCTTATTACCGCGTTATAAAGATTTCAGAAATATGTATGCAGTCATTTTGATGGTATAATTATATAAATGTTAAATATTTTTAATATAAAAAACATTTCTTTTAAAAACATTTCCTCTTCATTTAATCTTAACACAATATTTTATTTCTGGCGATTAAATATATCAAAATAATATTGCTCTGAGTAAAATAAACTACATGATTATTATTTATATAAAGAAACTTTTAAGAGCGACATGCAAGTTTTTCCTTTTAATTTAATATAAAATAAGAGTTTATATTTGTGTAATCGATCTATATATTTATAAAATACGAGCGTATGAAAAGTACTGTACTGTATTTTAATAATTTTTTATTGAGTTAAAAAAAATATATTATAAATTTTCCGCTGATTTTTACAAGTTTCAAACTAGTAGGAAATAATAATAATTATATTGTATGATATAATGGCTGAAAAATGCTAAATTGTAAAAACAAATAGAATGGAAGCTTTTATTTGTTATTGGCAAAACTAAATAATGAAATACTATATATTGTAGATTCTAAATTATAAGTCTATTCAAAAATAATTTTCTATAATTGTTTCTCTAGGACAGTGGTCTCCAAAGTGGGGTACGCAGAAAATTCTAGGGGGTACGCCACATTTATTGTGTCTTTTTTTTTGGCGTTTTTATTGCTCATATCTATAATATACTTACGATTTTCGAATACTGTAATTTTTTTCGTATCTTTCAAAAATATGGGTTAAAAAAAGCACCAAAAATAATAAAAATCTCGAAAAATAAAATAGACTTATATCTCAACCATGTTTGCATTATAGGCTTTTGTGGTACTTAGAAAATCGATTACGGCATAATTATCACGATTATCGCATTTATAAATAATTTTATTGTCATTTTTTGAGCTTTTTGCTTTAAAATTTCATAAAAAACGAAGGGTAAAAATAAAAAAACAGCTAAATTTTAAAACTTTTAATATATATTAGATATAATTAGGGGATACAATTTATGATTATTTTCGTCATAAGGGTACGCGGTCAAAAAAGTTTGGAGACCGCTGTTCTAAGGAATCGTTGGATACATTTAATAGTTGCCAGTATCGACAATACAATTTATAATACATGCAATTAATTTCGGTAAATGACGATGAAATTGAATGTACAGTACACTCTGTCGTCTTCACTTTAACTTTTATATCTCTGGAAATTTGTAGGAATGCGTGTTCGGTTACTGCCTCAATTTATATCATACGTTCTTGTCAGCAGCCTTGATCTCTCGGAACTATAATGAACAGACTAGGGTTTAGAAATGTCTTCGGTTATACGAACTGCGTTTAAGGACCACCAGTTAGGTTTGATACAAATGTAAAGTTCAACTTTTTCTTTATCGCCTAACGTTTGATGACGAGATCAGGAAGAGGCATGGTAGAGGATAGCTTTCCGGATCAAGACTTTAATGAAAGAGGTAGTATTCGGTGTCTTATTCTTTGAAAAACAAAGGACTAAGTGAGAAGAATGTAGGAAAGCGTGAAGAAAGAGAGAAACCAGAAAAAGTGGCAGTCCATTACCAGAAAAGGAAGACGCCTTTTAGTCGCATGGTATGATACGGGATTGAGATGATGGATGAATCGGGTCCTCATCCATACTGGACACAAGAACGGGATTGAATCTGTAGTCTCTTCATTTTTTGGATGAAGTAGGCCCTATATTTTAAAAATGAACAACTGGTAAATATAATCTCCAAACTGTCTGCCGCCTCGTATTCCTCCTAAACTTTTACCTAAATTCCCGGTGACATATAACCAAACCCAAATTTTCGCAATAAAATTCATAACCCACATGATTTTCATAAGTTAAAACAATTATAATTTTCCCGTATTAATAAATTTAATATAACTGGATCCCTTTATAATTTGGACATATGTATTAGCATAGTCGATTATTAGAGAAATATCGTAGATATTTTAATTTCTGTTATAAGTTGTTTGCGCCTTCATTTCCTCCTTCAAAATAACTGATTCTACCTTTCATTTTAGCGCAGGAAACATGTTCATATAAATACAGTTAAAGTTACAAAACAAAAGATAAAAACACGATGTAAACGTGTCTGTCTACTAATTAAATGAATGGATTTTATCGCTATTTTGAGTACTACATTCCGAAGTAAACAGACCGAAATCTGAATTACGACTCGATAAAATGATAGCGAAACGGTCGAATATTATTTATAAGGCTGGTCAAAAGAGAAATATGATATTTGGACTGGACAACATTAGCCATTAAACTGTAATTAAATAAACGAATGGTTTAAGCCCACCAGGAGCGATTTTCATTAAGAAAAAGTGCTCTATTCAATTACCAAAAGCAATTAGAGCAACATTTATGTCATAAAAATCCACTGGCTGGCCTCATATATTAAATTGTCCTGATAAAAAATGTATACAGATAAGATTCACCAAGAGAAAAGGACCTTTTGGGTGTTCCGAGAAAGGTAAATGTCTAATGAACTTTGATTAATCGCAGGTTTTCGTTCTTAAATCTTTCAACCATACCTCTTATTGCCCTTTTTGGATGGAGGCAGATGAGTTATAAATAAAATGAATAAATAAAACTTGCAATGATGTATTACTTAGGCTACGAGAATTAATTAACTGTAGATGCAAATTATACTACCTATAGATGCAATAGAAATAAGCTACTTACAATAACGTGTATAAGCAATAAATACAATGAGAGACAAAGACAGCTGTTGGTAATATGTAAATTAATTAATGAAAGTCAGTTTCGTAACACTAAACCCAGCGATTTTCTAAAAAAAATGAATAGCTTATTTTCCTGACATGTCCACCATTTTAGAATGATTAAAAATGCCGGATTAAAGTGCGTGTCATTCCGAAGTGACATGGCATTTTTCAATCGTTGAAATCGGGCAGTTTTCGTCTGGATCTATATTAAATTTCTGAAAATCTGTGATTAGTTTCTAAATTCATACCGAGCTAGACTGATACACCATGATTGTATCTTGTAAGTGCTACTTTCCTTTTGAGATAGATCGATTATGCGATTCATACGGATTTATGCGAATTGCCGATTCATTTGATTGAGCCACCAACCAAACTAAAACCTTATAAAGATAACTTCTCTGGCAATTGTTGCGTTTATAACATATATAAACAAAATATATATACATGTATATATTTACACAAAATAGCTTACACATATTAAAAATAACTGTTGTTCGGATACACTTTTTGAAATTCAGTTTGCATTATTTTGTTGTTAGTTTTATGCCTCCGCTCATCTGGGAATATGACACGGAGGATCCGTTAGCAGCCCGTTTCGTGTTGACCAGATGATGAAGCGTGGGATTCAATGGGTTCGGAGCCTCTCGAAAATATTTGCAGATGTAGTAAGAAGATTGAACTTGGATCTTCCGCCAAGAATGAATAGGATCATCTAGCCAGTTTTATATATGTTCATTAATAGTGGTATGATGATGACAAGTTATGCTAGTTTACATCTCTTTCGAATAGTGATTAATGACTCATTTCTCGGTCCAGTATCCATAATAGAGTCGTCTGGGAGGTGAACGATGAGGATTAACGAGCCAGACCCGAAGTGTGGCGAAAAATCTGAAAGAATAGGAGTCAAAATCAATTCCGAATTCTCTAGCTGAAGATTAATGCCTCGTCCATACAATCATCTGGGATTACTTTGAGCAGCGTGTAAAATATTCTGTAGTGTGTTCAAACGCCGTTTAAGTTTAATCATTTGGAAGAATTTTAGATGTATTTTACAATAACGACCTTTGTAGTTACGTTTTTTAACTGTCAGATTGTTCGAAAATATCTTAGAAAATAAAAAATTTGTAGAGCATTCGAATAATTGTTTCTCTTTATTCACGCTGTACGACTCCTACCATTCGTAGGTAGACGCTGCACTAAGGAGCATTTCAAAATTCAACAACCGGACATCAATGATTTATTTTCGTATGACGTCAGAAATAACAAAATAAAATTTACAGAACGAGTTGTTGAAACTGAAAGAATTGTCAACGACTAAAATACTCTAAAAATTTAAACTATTTCTGACGTCATACGAAAGTAATCGTTGACCAATTGCTGAGTTTAGGAACATGCCCACAATTTTAACCTCTCCACATGATTTGGTTACAAGATGGCGGCATTAAAATTTTATACAATATTTTTTAGACTGTCGCGTACGATGATATTATATTCATTTGAAATTATTTTGGTAAAATCGGCTTATCTCTGTTAAAAACCGCATCTGTATTTTTAAAGTTTATTCATTCTAATTTACATAGTTTACTTTATTCGATAAAAATTTATCTTCCGTATGACCTACATAAATAATTTCTCGATTCGCTAATATCTATTTTACGTAAACGAGTATCTACACAATATTTTCTTTATTATTTGAACTAGTTTAAATGAAGTACAGATTATTACCGTCCTCGCTTTCATTAGCGCTGATCCAGACGTAAGTACAAATAATAAACTTAAAATGATAGGATTTTACTTTGACTGTCTGGCATTTCGCATCTGACCCTAATGCCACGCGTGTACGAATAATAATTCGCGTTGTAGCGCGCTTCGATACCAGTGGTTTTTTTCGTGCTGGATAAAGGCCATGACACACTGAACGCAACGCGAAGCGAAGCAAAGATGACAGAAAAATTTGCATCCTTCGCTTCGCGTTGCACTGCACCGCAGCCTGTCTACAT
>WUQG02035965.1:0-10840 GCA_011317285.2 Androctonus mauritanicus | reverse complement strand
CTATATAAGCGATAACAAAATACACAGAATTCCTATTAAGTTGGCAGGGACTTTCCAAAAGTGACCATATAAGCGGGCTGACCTTATAAGAGAGTGACTATATAACGAGGTCTGACTGTATATATATATTATATATGTATTTAATTATGTAAGATTATTATTTTATGTAATGTGAGTTTTTGAATTTTCAAATAACTTTTATTCTTATTTGAAATTAAAGAGAAACTTTACTTGAAAGCAGAATCGTATTTTCTAAATATGTTGTCTAAGATGGAATTTTTATTAATTATTTAAAATTGTTAGATTTTATAGAATTATTTAAAATTTTGTTCTAAAAAATATTTATTAATATTTAATAACCGAAGATAGGATAATATTTATTTTATAATTGATCTTTATGTATATATACTGTGTTTAGTAATTAAATATACAATTGTTAATTATCTAGATATCAAAAGAAGAATTGAAAGGTCATGCCTCAGCTGTAAATAAATTGCAAATGAAATATGTAGACTTGGACAAATATAGTCATACTACTGGTTTAATTTTAATTCCATCAATTCGAGATGATATTGCACGTTTGAGTAGAGATTGGCAAATTCTACAGCAAGTTTTAAAAAAGTTGAATGAATTTGAACCTCAAGAATGGATCGAAAATGTTGCTCCATTTCATACAACTGTTACAACTGCTGTTATAGAAGGTATTACATTTTTTTTATTATTCATATATTTATATTTTTCTGTATCTTCCTAATGTGTGTCTTCTTCATGATTCAATTTTAATCAAATATAAAAAATGGTTTCTGTTTTTATGGATTAATCATTTGTCTAAAAAATTATAAGAGATAGAGGGAAAAAAATCTGCAAATTTTTTTATATAACACATGCCAGAAGTTTTTCTTTAATGGAAAGTTATACAATAAATTTTTTTATAAAATCTAATTCTGCTCTTTTGCTTATAGTTTTTCTATATTAATAATTTTTGCTATGACTGAGGTTTTTGAACCTATTCAGATAATTAATAATTTTTAAATAAAAAACAAAACATATAAATAAGAGATAATATTTTTATGAACTATGCATTGTTTCAAAACCCTACAGAAGATAGAAAAAAAATATATACAGGCATTCCCTGATTTACATAGATCTAACATAAATAGATCCCTATTTTTGTAGGATTATTTTTAGATATTAAGCTGGGCCCGAACCTGGACCTCTTCAGAAAAAGGAGATGTGGGATAGAATTAAAACTGGATTCTCCAAGATGGTAAGCAATTGCTTTACCACATGACTTATATACTTTCTTCAATAAATATATAATTCATAGCTACTGTTTTTACAATATTATTATATACAGGGTGTTTCTAAACCATATGTCATAAATGAAAAGGCATGTAGAGGGGACCTAAATAAGCAGATTTCATAATGGTATGTGGGTACGGAAATGCAGCATTGAAGTGCTAGCGCGTAATGCAGTATTAACAACAGGTAAGTACAAAGACAAGTAAAGACAAAGGAAAGCAACAGTTTATCAAACAGTTTACAATAGGTGCTGGAAAGAGCAACCACCAACAGTGATACAAGATTCACAGTGGTGGCATGGATTGGCGTACATTAGTAAAAACATCAGGCATGTCATGAAGTGCATGTTCAAGCCAGCGAAGCGCTTTCATCTGTTGAACTCAACAGCGCCCTCTTGCGGCATTTCTGCACCCACATTCCTATACGAAATATGCTTATTTAGGTCCCCTCTATCTGCCTTCACATTTTTGACATATAGTTTTGAACCACCCTGTATATTTATATATACTATAAAAAACAATATACTTATATATATCAAATACTAAAAAAGAAATAAAAGTAAATAGATTAAAATTATTTCAAAAGAGAGTATAAGGATCATTAAATAATGTAATATATTATATGCTATTGGATTTAAGCTCATTCTTACAAAATTAAGTAAAAATTATTTTAGTAATTTGATAAATTAGTCTGAATATAGAAAACTGTTAAATGACTTTAAGATAACATTTCTGCTCTATTAAATTTAAAATGAATGATAAAAAATAACTTATAAAAACCACTATCAAATTTTATATTCTTTCATATGAAAAACTGAATCATTTTAGAAATAATGATAAAATTATGCCTTAAAACTAATAAAAATGATTATTATTTTAAATAAATAAAGGTCTTACCCAAAAGCCATACCCCAAGGAGCCAGAAGATCATTTAATGCTGGTATATTAGCACCACCAGTATCAGGCATCCACCATTGCCTAAAAAAACAATATATTTAAAAACTAATGTATGAGTTAATTATATTTATTAATAATCATGATATTTTATTACTTTAAATTTTATTATGTTGAATTATTTTAAATTATAATGCTCTACAATCAATTATTACTAAAAACAAAACAAAAAAAAAAAAACAGATCATGATAAAAGTTATTTGTCAAATTTGCTCTTTTTTAAGTTTTTATTTTATTAAATGGAGATTAAAAAGATAAAATAATAAAATGCTAAATATTATTTTAAGTACTTATTAGTATTTTATTAATAATTGCTATTACAAATTTTTAAGTAACTTGCCTAATGAAGAATGTATGATTGCTTCCGATGTATATAACTTTGAATTAATGTTCTATTTTTGAATGTATAAGCTGAGGATGGCAATTAAAGCCGAAAGCGCTTCTTACAAAGTAGAAAGTTGTTTTTTTACGCATAGGTCTGCTCATTGGTGCTAGTTTGAAGAGTTTTATTAATGTATGATTGCTTTTATTGTTTATTTACAAAAATCATTCAAAATATGATACGCTTATTATATTTTGAATGAGGCATCATTAATCCTTTGAGGTCCACTAATTTTTTGTAACCTAATTAATTAGCAAAAAGTTAAAATTGTGAAATTTCACTTAATTTTCATCAAATTTTTTTGAAATTTTCACAGTTTATTACGTTTTTTATTGTGATTCTAATGATGTAATAAATTCTTTTGAATTTTATTTCTTAAATGAAACAACTAAACAATCAGCACTTTGGCAGGAATAAAAATACACACATTAGTTCGCTTGAGTTTTTGTATAAGAAGTAGCGCTTTCGATTTTTACTAAATCATCGTCAACTCCATACAAAAAAGTAGAACAAATCTATCAAAAGTGTAAGTTGTGGTTACTTATATTTTATTTCTTTCACATCTTTTCATTCATTATATGAGATTGGAGAAAATACAATTTTTTTATATGAAATTTTAGCCATCCAATGAAATATTTAGTATTTTCTGATAGTGGTGAGTCTTATGAATAAAATAAGGTATGAATGAAGAAAATCAGATAATATTTTAAAAAATTATCAATAAAAAACTAAGTATTATGCAAATTTTAATTAATTAATTAGTCAAAAAGCGACAAGAATGTCATTTTTTTAATAAAATATATTAATTGATAAGTTTTTCTTTATTTCAAAATTTAATAATTTCAAGATTTATAAGCATCTGTTATCTATAATGCTTTAAATAAAATTAATTATAAAAACAAAATAAAACCAACCTAGTATTTTCATCATAAAATTTTACTTTTCTCATAACTGAAACATTGTACCAGTCAGCAAATACTATTAATGATAAACCAGAATCTATATCTCTCTTTAGCTTCGAAACTTCTTCTGGAAAATATTCTTCCTCACTATCAACAAGAAGTAAAACTCCTAGAGAAAAATATAAATGAATTAAGTTAATATATAACTATATTAATAAATAAATTATATTAATCATTATCATTTATACAGAATTTATTCCATTTCTATTATTTCAAGTTTAAAACATATTTATTCATGAGATGTATGTAAACAAACTTGAATAAGAGTGCAAAGTAGTGTTAACTACTACGGAAGAGACTGTTAAATTATAGTCGACCAAGATGAAATTACTATTCATCATTAAGTTTAAAGTTTACATAACATCATTTAAGTTTAAAGATTGATTAACTTAGAAAGAATTGCTATGTGAAGCAATTCTTTCTAAGCAAGCAATGCTATGTGAAGGATTAACAATTGCGTCACATAGCAATTGTTAATTCTGGTTGATTTAGTATTTCTGTATGGATTTGGAAGTTTATAGATTTAATTAGTTTAAGAATTATATATCTGAGATTTTTACTTTAATAATTTTATTATTTGAATTCTTATTTGAAAACTTTTAATTGAATAAACACATCATTTGATAAATTAACTTATCTTTATTTTTTCTTAAATAAACACTTGAATTCAGTTGTCATTTATTCATTTTCTGATTTATTTCACTAGTTTTAAGTTAATTAACTGTTTATTTCTTTGTTATTATTTATAATTTATATTTCTGTAAAGTGCTAATTGTAGGCATTTAAACTGGAATTTTTACTCTTACTTGGAACTTTTATTCTTGTTCGGTTTCTCAATTTTAGAAAGTTTAGATTTGACAGATTAGCAAATCTTTTTAACTAACCTTTTATCTAACCTTAACTAACCTTAAATCTTTTTAACTAGTTTTTTTAACTGTTAAATTTGGATATTTTGATAGATTTTTAGCAACTTTATAATGATAAAATTTTATGTTAGTCCTACTAAATTCTTTTTTTTAAATTATGCTAGGTCCTCCTCATTTAATACTGCCTCACTTGTCAGTTTTCTCTTTATTGTAAGCAAAAAAATTAAAGATTTTTAGATAGTGGAACAGATAAAATCCTATTTTCTTACATTTCCTGAATAAGAGAGAGAAAACAAGTTGTAAACCTATAGCAGTACTTGTAGAAAGTTAGGTAATCACATTTTATATTAGCACTAATTCTAGTATGCAATATTGTCAATAAATTTTGTTAAACTATATTACAATTGGAAAATCATTCAGATTTTCTCTATGGAAATGCATGGACTTTTCAACTAGAGGATCCAGGATTGAGTTAGGATTCCATCTCTTGAAAATTTATGTGAGTAATTTGAACAACTTTTCTATCCCCTTTCTCTACAATCCACCTGATCTCCACAGATATAGGCAACATGTGATGGATCCTGTAATGACACTGCTATTAATGAATGATTGAGAATTGATGTTAAAGAAAAACTAACTTATGGGTATAATACCTATATGGGTATAACTTATGGATGAATTTTAAGATATGTTTTATTAGAAAATAATTTTATTTCCCATGAATTATGAAATATATCTATTACATAACATTTTTTAATTAAAATTTATAATTAAATTGTGCTTCCATTCATTTAGTTCCATTATCCAATAACACAGTAATGATTTGATGACAAAAATTACCAAATAGTATCCTTTCTAGTACCAGAAAAAAAACACTAGGAACTAATTCTAACTTATAACATTGGCTTATGGGTTTTTGGTTTTACTTAATATTGTTTAAACTAAAGTTATGATTTACAGGAAGTTAATTCCAATGTTAATCAAAAACCTACTGTATGAGTATTTTTAATTAATTAAAACTTATATAATTTAATTATAAAGTTATTATTATTATATTATTTTAGCAATTAGAAAAATTTAAGGAAGAAGAAAAAGCAATATTTAACTTGAAAGTTTAAAGATGATGTAATTATAACCATCTTATTGATTTATGCAATACTTGTCAGTTAATCTAAAAGTAATTTATATGAGCAATCGCAAGCAAATATCTACAAGTGATTGAACAATGACAGAATACTAATGAATTCAGTCATGTTTGTATGAGATCCTGGAGATCCCAAACAGTTCCCTTGTTTTGTGGAAAAATTGTAAAATTATATTAAAAATTAAATATAAAATTTTATTAATTAATTATTTTCTTTTAAACAAAGATCAGTCATGATAACGAACAAGGAACTATGAACAAAGGACATTAGTTCTTTTATCCAACTGTAAAGCATTCCTACTAGGAGAGAGAGAATGAATAATAGACACTTCCTTTTGTCTGAATCAGAATAGAGCCAGAGAGAAAAGAAGAAATATAATTTACAAGAGAAGTGAATAAAATACTAAAAATGTAAGTTTAGTGATGGAAATGCAACTCGTCCTGTTGGAAGTAGCTGATGGAGATGATATGTGATGATAACAACAACCAATTGACAAAGATAACCGATGGCAATAGCAGATATGACAATGGTCAACAAAGAAGAAAAGACAACAAAAAATCTAAAGAACTGTGTGAACTGATTGTGGAACTCTAGAATTGTATTGAATGGACATATTGGAAGCAATGTGAAATGTTCAGCAGATGGATTAGTAATTTAATGTTGGCAAATTCTCTCTCAGGTACATATGGGAAGGTGCCAGCAGGGCTTTCTCTCATTGTAGAACTCTCTCTCAAGGATTGTAATAATTAGTTAGGCTTAAATATATATATTGCTTCATATATTTGCATTATATCTGTATTTCTATCCACATGCCACACAATTCATATTGTGGGCCATCATCCTGATGACATTCAGACATGTTCCATGCTGGAGCAACATGGATTTAAACTGTTCCTGATATCAGATCCTGATGTTTACACATTGGCATCCCTGCAATCCTCACATTTGAATATATTTTAAAGCAAAGCAATAAAATCATGAACTATTAATATCTAAGTGATGTGGCAGACTCTGAGTCTGCATATGACCACTAAATAGTAAGAATGAATAAATTTTTTTGAAAAAATTAAATTTTCCTAAATTGCTAGATCCTTCCCAATGATTCATTACATTTTGCAAAGCATCAAAATCAGCCAACAAAAAATACCTGCAAACTAACAGCCCAAATAAAATCACTCATGTACAAAATATTGTAATTTTCATAATTAATAATTTTTAAAAATAAGTCATTATTTCAAAGCATGGCCATTGCTGATTTTGTGTTTCATTGTGATGTATATAAACAAACTATTAAATTTCTGATTATATTTATTCAGAAAAACTTTTAACAAATTTCCTTATTTTTATATACTTTAAATACAGGTAGTTCTTGGTTAATAAGTTCGCAGGTTTATGAGTTTTTTCAAATATAAACTATCAAAAAAATTGAAAATATGAATCTCAATTACATTAAATAAATGTCAAACATTTATAGACATTAAAAATATTATATTAAACATTTATTTTATAACTTCAAATCATATACATAGCTATACAATACAGTACAACTGAGTTTGTAGCAAAAACTCCATCATCTGCTGTGAAACTAAAAAAATCAAATTAATGGCCAAAAACAGAAATAGCATGTTTTCTGATTCTATTGTCATTTTATGTATATAACTTCCATTCCCAGTTTCTGGCTATGATAGTATTTCATTTGTATGGATCATCTATTCATAATAATGAAAAATAAAAATTCTTTAGTATTTATTGTATATGACATAATAATTTCATTATTATTATAATTTGCTTAATGTTAAAGGATATATTTTCATTTCTTTATTTAATCATAAACTATTGATTTTGTTAATTTTCATTTAATTTTATTGCTTCATTACTGAGAACAAAATCCTTGAATTTAATATCTTAGCTACGGGAAATTGATTCTTGGTTTGTGTTCTTATTTTACAAGCAATTTCCAGATCTGAATTAACTCATAAAGTTGGAAATTATCTATATTATGATATTTCTATAAAAGAACAAATATCATTTAATCTAGTTGTATAGAAATACGTATCATTGTTATAATTTAACTAAAAAATACTTCTTAATTTTGCTTTTTCTTTCTTATTACTTATGTATTCAAGTTCAGAATTTAAGTAGCCAGAATAACAACAAAGCCTTATTTTTATGTAAAAGATATAATTAAATTTCTTTTTATAATTGAATTAGAGCAATGAATAAATGATCTTATAAAAAACTTTTAAAGCAATTTATTTTGTTTAATTATAGCACAGAATATATTTTAATTTTTAAAAATTTTGAAAATAGGTGGTATTATTAGAATAATTTCAACATTAAGATAAAAAACTTACCATACTGGCTTGCATCAAAACAGGTAAATGGAGAGCCTATAAAAATAAATAAAAATTATTACATAAAACTCATTTTATATAATACATCATTCCCTATTTATGCAAATAATTGGGATTGAAGATTTTTACATAACTTTAATTTTGAATTTAAATCAGAAAAATAATAAGTTTTTAACAAAAATACTGAAGTGCCAGAGCTAGTGAACTATTATGATCTTACCTATACCACATTATAGTGCTTTATTGTTCTTGACTGAAAGGTAGACAATGCTATATGAAATATTATACCAGTAATATGATACTTAATATCAATAAGCAATGCATAAAACATAAATAAATCAAGTAACATAAAATTTTAAATGTTATAAACTAATATGTTCTGATTTGTAACTTACAAATACAATAGAGATTTTTGCTCTATACCTCAAAAAACAAAAAACTTTTGGAAAATTTTTATGTAAGTTCAAATTTATGGAGTCAAATATATATATATAAAGTTGGGGAACATCTATACCAGAAAATTTTAATTGTACCCACTGTTCCCTGAATCTATCAACTCTCTAATAGAAATGAAATTATTACAGAATTTTAAATTATGACAAATCGTGACATTAATTTTATAATACAGGGAAATTAATAATTATTTTTGTCATAAAAAAATTTAAAATGTAAAAATCATTCTAAATCAGAATGGTTTCACACTACTTAAACAGGTTTTGTAAATATTGTTTTCATATATATAATTTTCAGTTATCAAATAATTTTTGCATTCTTACTTTCTCAACTGATTTAGAAATTTTTTTTTGTATTTTTATCATAATTAAACACAGCTATATTTTATGTATCACAACAATATATTATGACAAACTGCAATAATTTGAAAATTTTACGTGTTTTGCAATTCTCATAATGTTTGCCATAATTTGAAGCTTTTTCTTTGATATTTTCAGGAGTATGCTTTCTAATTATTAAGTTGTAGCTATTTCTTATTTGCAAGAGTTTACATCATGATATCAATGTATCATAAGCTTTTTATTATTCGGTTTTGCTCAAAATTTATTACATACGTATGGAATAATATAGAAAAATACAGTATAACAGCTATACAGGAAAACAGACTTTCTGTATGGCTGTTATATTGTATTTCTCTATATTAATATAATCTATAAGCTTTTAATATAATAAGATACTTAAATTATTATATCATATATATAATATAATAACTTAAATATTGATAATGTAGAAGTAATTTAGTCAAGAAAAGAAAAAGTGAAAATGATATAGTTATAATTTAAGGCTAGCAGATTGAAAAATTCTATACAATATGTACAATACTGTACAATTCTGCAAACTTTTGATTGAGAGGAAATAAAATTAAGAACTTAAAAAAGATATATTATTAACTGACAATCCAGAAGTGATGCTTAATTATCAATGTTTTATCTTTGATGCAATATTTAAAACATTTTTAAATGCTCCAGATTTGTTTATCATATCTTAGATAACTGATGATTAAAGTAGAATCAAATTAAAATCACAAATATTAAAATAATTTCTTACTACAAATAAACAAATTTCTTGTTTCCTTTTTTCAATAAATGATAGAGCATTTGAATATATGTATGCATGCAATTTATTTTTATTTTAATTTTAACTGCATATTGTCCATAATCCCAACTTTTTGAGTATTTTTCAGATTATCTGGGATAATTTCCTACTATCCCAGTTAATGGGGAATCTACTATAGGTAGATAAACAAATGTGCAAAGAGAATGAGAATGCTCATCCTCTTGCAGGATCCTTAGATGAGTATTATTTGCAAATAAAATTAATAAAAAAAAAGAGGTCAAAATTGTTCCATCCTAAGTTGCCCTAAAAAGCATAAACAAAATATATGAGATTGAAAAGTGCATAATAATTTATATTCTAAAAATTCTCAATTACCAGTTATCAAATGTGTTAATAAATATTAGTTTTGTATTTATTTTTGATGATAATTATTTTCATATAAAACTGTATAGGTTATATATAATATATATTTTGTAAGTTTTTCTGTGTCTACATTATAATCTTTTACAATTTTAAAAAATTTATGTATGTGTACTGCAGTGTTAATTAATTCTCAAACAATATCTATTTTTAAAACTAATAAGTGATCTTATATTCACTGATTATTATTTTACTGTGTTTAAATAAGTATTAAAACAAATTAAGAGATAAGTATTAAAAATATCTGAACCAAATTTCTTACCGAGTACTTCAATATAATAGCCATTGTTTCGTAAATGTTGATACATTTCTTTAAAGTTTGTATGAATATGATCACCATTCCTAAAGTTTCAAAATAAAAAATTAAGTTTATTTTGCATGTATAAAAATATTTATGTTATTGAGATTTTATATAAAGTAATTGAATATTAGATCTATTAATCTCAAATTTTCAATATTTTGTATTAAATTTAGCATCAAAATAAATTAAATACTGAAAATGGAAACAAAAACATTTATTTATTTCTGCACATTAAAAATCTTATATAGACATTCCTCTTTTTAAGAATTTTCATTTTATTTAATTCTATTAATTTGTGGCTGATCTTCAATTTATAAAATTATTTTGTTATAAAAAACTTATCATCATCAACTGATTAATCTATTAATAGAAATGCAAAATATATATATATATATATATGCAGTGCCCGCTGCTTTATAAAATCACTTCGGTCTGAACCTTTTTGATTTTATTAACCGGCTGATTTTAAAAAACAGCGATCTAAAATTTTGCATCTTTTTTCAAAATCTAGTTCACAGACAACGTAATTAAAATGATATTATAAAATATGATATAGTAATGTGATTAAAATAGTTTAATTTTACAG
>WUQG02035954.1:0-10840 GCA_011317285.2 Androctonus mauritanicus | reverse complement strand
ATCATGGGGTCCGGGCCTGGCCCATCGATCCCCATCCTCCAAAATCCAGCTGACCCTTCTGCAGGGGTGGGAAGCCTATGGAAGGACTTGTTTTATCAGTATGGAAAATGGCGTTATCTGTTGACAAACAAAAAAAACCCATCTTAAGCTCTGACACAGTTGATCATTGTACATTATTATGTTAAGGTTGATAGATCTCATTTGACTGATTATCTTGTACTTGAATTTCATTGGATTGAATTCATTTGTTTAAGGTCCTATTTGCATGTTTCAATCAAACTTCCTACAGCTTGGAATTCAAATATAATTTTCTAATTTTTTCGTTGAATTATGATTTTAATCAGGAAATATTAATTTATCTTAATATATTAGTGACATTTCTAATAGAATTTCTAAATTTAGTTGATAAAATATGAATCTTACAATAGAATGATCAGTTATATATTCTTATATATTTTAAAATAGTAAAATTTTAAATTTCAAAGTTCATATTCAGTTATTTATTTTTCTAAAATAGCATCTAACTGTTTTTAGAGATATGCAATTATCTTTTAAATAATATTTAAAAGATAATTATTTAAAAAATAATTGAATATCTTTTGCTATTAAATGTTTTTACAAAAAATAAAAATTCAAAATGATAGAAATAATCTAATTATTTTTTCCTAAATACATATGGCTCCTTTAGTTACAAACATAACTCATATATAAGTTTTGTTCATAACTCATATTGTTATTATTTAGTCCAAAAAACTACTGAACTGTCTTTATATACTGTGTTTTGTAATATATTTCAAAAATGTATCAATTTGAAGTTCCTTATTTCAGATTTGAACAAAAGGTTCCAATCATTGAGGGTTTTTGTTTTCGCATAATCTTGAAATACTGCTATAATAGAATAACTGTGTAATTTTACATAATATTGGTTTCTAGAGCATTCTGCTATCAAATTATTTAAAAATTATTTTTGTAATTTCATAAAATTTCATATTTGTAAGTTGAAATGCTCATAATCTAGAAGAGCATGTGTAGATATAAAAATCTCTATTTGGCTATTAACAATGACTTAATTTAGAAGAGTTTATTTATTTTCAAACATGGCTACACATACTATTGTTTATTGCTGAATCTAGTACTATATATGAGAAGTTTAATCCAGACCATAATACTTCCGATTTTTTTAAATATATATATCTAAATATTGCAACAACAACAACCACAACCTGTTAGATATTTAAAATGTACAATCATGAAGTATATTTCAACAAGAAAGTTTTTATATTGTTTTCAATATTCAAATTAAACAATTATATTTAGCAACAAAAATATTTTATTTAAACGCATTTAAAATTTTTCCTAGTGGGTACAAAATTTTTAGTAAGTTGAATTTTGCCCTGCACAGATTAAGTTAGTCTATACCTGATATATAAAATTCAGAAACTTGCATTCGAATTAACTGGATTAAGAAAGACAACTGGGAATAAGACATGCAAGATTCAAGCAAATGTGGATATACAAACTATATATTGAGTTTTGGTTATCTGTAATACTGCAATAAATGTAGAGTACTCATATTTTCTGCTATTAAAAAAAAAACAAATAAATGATCACTTTTAGCAAATAAAAATGAAATTAAATGGAAATGTTTTTGATCCATTCTAGGATAATCCTTACTATTACATTCAAACCCTTCATATTTTCTGTGCTAATTTGCCATTTGATTCTTTGTTTTTCATGTATTACAATATATATATTTCCATTTGATAGTTTGCTGAGATCATAAAAATTTATTTTAAGGATTTATTTCAAGGTTTCTATCTATTGTTAATGTGTACAATATTTTTCAAGCTATAATTTTTAATTAAAAATGAATTAAAGAATATTTATTTATTTATTTATTTATCTAAGCACCCTACATAAAAGAAATGGGTGACCCCCAAAATATAAAAAACCAAGAGTTCAAACAATTAGAATACTTTGACAATTATTATAGATCTTGCAAACTCAATAAAAAAAACGAATGAATAAACTCTAAAATTAAGTTAATAGTACAAAAAATATTTTTATTATTAATTATAAAATAAATTTTACCTGTTGTGTGAATCTTCGAGTAAAGAAAGGAATTAAATATTTTACATCTAAACGCACAAAACCAGTTAAGTTAGAATTCATAAAATTAACTTCATACTCTTCTTCAGTGAGTTCTGATAAATGTTCAGCATCAATGGTTTGTCCCTATAGAAAAAAACTTACTACTGAATAATTCAATTTTCCTATTATAAACAAAAATAGTAAATAAACCTAACCATTTCTTTAGTTTTACTTAAAGAAATTTCTCCTCTTCCTTTTCTTCTTCTCCGTCTACTGCTACTTCTTTTATCAGCTTTTAAAAACTAATAAAAAAATGCATTTTTTTTTTTTAGAACAAGGTAATATTAGTTTAAAATTCAAAAAAAATAAAAAAATTTTAATTTTAATCCACATGCAGAGCTAAACTATATAGTGTGACTAGTCATCTGCTATGAAATCAGAAAAATCGAAAAATAAGAAATCAGCAAAACCTGTCATTGGCTATGAAATCAGAAAAATTAAAATGGAGGCCAAAAAGAAATAGTATAAAAAGGAAATGGAGGCAAAAATAATGCACATTCTGATTTTACAGCCATATTACTTAATAAATAACATTTTCAGTTTCTGCTTAAGCAATAAGTTCATCAATATAAAAGCTCATCTACTTATCTGTTAATAAAAAATAAAAATTCTCTTATCCTATATGTGACAAATAATTTATTATAATCTGCTTGATTTTATGGAATATATTTTCATTTTTTTAAATAAATCATTATTTAAATCAAACTATTGGTTTAATAGGCCTTTATTTAATTTTATTGTGGGAAAATTTTATTGATGAGAATGGAACTCATGGTTTTAACATGTCTACAGGAAATTGATTCTTGGTTTACAAATTTTTACTTTATGTGCAATTTCAAGGTTTGAACTAACTCAAATTTAGGATCTATCTATATATATTTATATAGACTATTTTGTTCAAATGAATATTAAAATACAAATAGGAAAATTTTAAAAACCTGATTAGAATTTGAATTCAATCTTACCAAAAATAAATTAAAATTACTTGCATAAAAAACATCTTAATTACAGTTAAAAGGAATTTCAGCAGTAATGCCTACCTAATGATAATTTGTATAAATCATATTATTATAAAAATTGAGTTATATTGATTTTATTCAAGTGTTTCCCTACTTACGATTATTTAACTTATGATAATTTGATATTAGAAGTGTTCTTACAAAATTTCAAACTTAGTTGTTTTCATACCATATTGGCTAGAAATACTTTTTTTTTAATTTTATTAAAAATGTACAGTCAGCTAGCTGATGGCTGCATATTAAAGCAATCACTTACCAAACAGTTCAATTCTGAATGATTTTACCAATTTAGAGGCAGGGTTCAATTTCAGATTATTTTACTAACTTGGAGCAGTATCAGCTCTAGGGGTCCCAGTACTCCGATGCAGTGATCTGCTGAGCACCCTTACAATATTGAGGAAATGATAATTTGGCACCCTCCTTCCAGAGGAACCCAAATCAGAGCATCATTTGCTACCAGGTTTTGCCAGCCCTGACTTGGATCCAGTTTTCCATTATTATTACTACTAAAATTACTATCATTGTCAGCCATTTTTGACTTATTTTTCAATCTTCAATAGGGTTATCAAAATATAACTATCACAGTAGAGGAGCACCTATACTTCAGTTTTATTATAAATCAGACTTTATTGAAATTTATTTAAATAAACTACTTACTTTCATGAGAGGCATAGTAGAACCTCCAAGAATTAATAATGTGAAAAGTACTATAATAAGTGTTGTTGTTACTAAAACATGACGCTTTTCATCCTCAAATTCCAAATGGAGTGCTAATGCATATGCTACTGCTCCTCTTAAACCTAATAAGAAAAAAAAATAAAACAAAGTATATTAAGACACTACTGTACATCTTAAAAATTTATGACTATTATATATCAATAAAACTAAATATTTTTATTAGTACTATGTAACATCATATTTTACTTATATTTTCTGTGTTGTATTTCATTCTTGTGTTAACCATAAAGAAAATAGCACTATTAGCAAGCAATAAAGTTCAAACATTTATTCTATATAACATTTCTTGTGTTGTATTTGTATATAATCCAACACAATTAACATAATAAAATAAACAATATATTATTTCAGTACAACACTAGACAGTAGTCTAGTATTGCGCTGTCTATTTTATTGTGTTAATTGTGTTGGATTATATATATTTTAATATATACTCAAATCCCACTTTTAGTCATTTCAGTTTGCATTTTTCTGAAGTTGCATTGCAAAATAATTAATTAAGATGGCATTTCACTTTGAATCATAAAATTCCATATTTGCATCATTCTGAGAATTATTTTTCCTTTGGTAACAGAGGCTCACATTATTTGGTTTGATTACTCCCAATACATTTATACACATATTTCTGGTTCCATAATATATAAATACAAATGAAATTCATTTATCTTGATATTTGCCATCTTTAAAAATTATGAAGTGGTATTCCTGGAATTTTCTTATTGCCATTATTGTAACCAAATATAATGTAAAATGACAATGAAATTTTTATAAACAAATAGTTGCATTTAAAGGTAAATTATTTTTATCTAAACAAACTGTTTTACTTAATTTATTAAATCTATAGTGTTAAGTTAGGTTACTTGGTTTTACATCAATATGGCAGCTAATAGATGTATATCATTACATCTTTTATATTCTTTATATTATGATGGAATCTCTCTTTTAGTAGCAATCTGCTGCATTGTTTGGTTTTCTGTCCAAGTTTAAAATAGAGTTGTGTATTTTTCATACTACAGATGCTTCTAGCAAATTGTTTATTGAAAATAGTAGTGCTGATTCCCTATTTTCCATATTTCAGTAGTTTCTTATGGAAATTATTATTTTTATTTGTGTCATACATTGTATTTCTGAAGAAGGCATCTCTAATGCAAAGTGGGTTCTGAGTGCACTTACAAATTTATGAAATACAGAATCAAAAATTATTCTATTTTTCATAAATTTGTAACTATTAAAAATGAGATAATCTGTATTTATATTATAACATTAAAATGTGAAGAATTCTGTAATTTTTAAAGATTTTATTATAATTGTAAATAATTGTATTTTACTCATAGTAAATCCTACATATCAAAAATCCTATATGATTAACAAATTAATGTTAGCTAAATACAGATTAAATGAAATTTTATAAAGAAATGAATGAAATATTTAATAATATTTCATTTAGTTTCTTTATAAAATTTCATTTAAAGATTATTAATTTGTTGATCATGTAGAATATATCAATTTAGACCACTGCAAAGCAATTTTCTATGGCCTGCAAAGATGTTTTAGCTATTTGTTTAAATACATGTTACAGTTGGAAAATTATTACAATTTAACATTAAAACTTTACATTGTTATTTTATTAAAGTGTACTGTGCTCAACCTGCACTGTACTACCATCCATGGTAACTACTTCCACTTTTGCTCTTGTTACGGCACATCCTATGAATCATTCCTCAAAAATAATTGCATTGCTTAGGAGTACATATATATGTGAACAGTTCTTTTCATAGGTGAAAATTAATAAATCTAACAAAAGAAATTGATTTACTGATGAACATCTACAATCTTTAATGAAGATAGTTTCCAGTAATTTGTCTCCAAGGCTACAAATTTTAACAGATTCACATCAACATCAGGTGTTAAGTCAAAAATAAAAAAAAAACTTTTATAATCTCATAATTATATAATGTTATTTCGATATCTTTGTAAGAAAGAATGAAAATAATTACAAATAAATATTTTCCTTTCATTGTAATCTTGTTTTAAAATGTTTGGCCCATCATTTCCTTTCAAAATGCACATTTGACCTACATGTAATTTGAGTTTGAGACCACTGGAATATATTATCAGTAACAGATTATTTACACTTAATGTTATTTATACTTATAAAAATTAAAAACTTTTTAATTACGGAATTTATATTTTGCTAATGTCATAAAGTGATAATCAGCATTTAATTAAATTAATTTTTTTGAGTATTATAATGATATAAATCATTTCTGTTTGTTACATAATTAAAAATCAATTGATTTTTAACAACAAAAAAATTGAGCGCATACTGGATTTTAATGAAACATGTCAGAAAAAGTCAATTAATGCTGGTTGATGATAGTGCATCAGAACTGTATTTATTTAGCCATTGTATTCAATTTTATATAAGAATAGGCTCCTGGCACTTGACTGACAGATGCTTGGTCAATGAGCATTTTATAATAGTCATTCTGCCAACAAACATTTATTTGAATGGACTTATGGCCGAATAGACATATAGCTAAACTTCTTTTAATTTCTTTTATTAAAGTTTTCTACAAGTACATATACAATATATATTTGTAGAAAACTTTAATAAAATCACTTTGATTTAAAAATTACATTACAATTGTTAAAGCTATGTTTACACATTGGATATCTTACAACAATAAAACAAAACTAACAATATTTCCAAAACTATCATCATCATATATATATATAATTAATAACAAAACATAACTGGTGGCTGGATGTGTGAATTCCTATAAATAGAGTATCAGATTTTGGCAACTGCCAAAAATTTTTTGTCATTATTTATACAGGAATAAAAATTGAATTAAATTTTAATTCCTTTAATAAAAAAAATCTGCAGTTGGTGCTAATAATGACTGCCATCTAATGATTCCCTGTACAAGTTTAGAGAGGAGTTTTTATAGTGACAGTCCAAGATTATAAGATTAAATCACAAGATTTTTTCATTTATTTGAGTGAGTAATATATAATTATTACAATTTATGATAGGAATTTGAATTCATATTAATAATTAATATATAATATAAATTAAATATATAATTTCAAAATACCTTAAAAGAAAATAAAAATTTTTTATATAATTCTCATGTTTGTGGTCACTCTTGACTAGTGATTGCAATACTGGTATACTGGTACTTCATGCTATTTTACAATTTCATAATACTCGTATTTACTGAGGTAAAAATACTGGTATTTTCAGTATTAGCTATAAATATATATATTTTTTATTAAAGGGTTTAATTTAATTTATTGGGCATCTACTGTTATTTGAAATATGTAAATTTTTTCATCGATGTGGCAATACCAACATCAATTATTTGCTATCTCACTTCTGTTCCAATCTCCTCTGTCTGTGTAATGTCAAGGTCAAATATGAATGTAATCTCACATTTAATTTTGTCATACACTTGGGTGTAGTGTATACATTTGGATATTTTTTAAATTGGCAAGTTTCTTTTTCACAAGTAAGTACACATTATGTATTATATTGTTCAAAATATTTATATCTGTAATGTATGTTTTCAGATTTATTATTTATCCATGATGAATAATAATGACTTCAAAGAACACAAAAAAAAAATCTGCTAATAATACTTCAGTTTGGTTTTACTATTTATATGATGGAAAAAATATGCTGGCAAGATTCAAAACATGTTCAAGGATTATTAAAATTTTTGGAGGAAGTACAAGCAGACTACATACACATTTAAAAACACAACATAACATTAATTTGTTGAAAAGAAAAGAATCCAAGACAAATTCAATGATTACAAATTCTAATTTACCTAAAAATGATATTACTAAACCAAAGACATCACAAATTACAGATTTTTTTAATAGAAAAAAAAAAATGACTGTTTCCATAAAGTTTTATCTAGAATGACAGCATTAGATGGTTTGCCATTCAGTGTGTTTTGTACTTCAACTGAATATTGAGAAAGTCATTAATTGCAAGAGTTTTCCAAAATATACTAAAATCTGGTAATACTATAAGAATAACCACTATAAACTACAGTAACAGTGTTTGCAATTCTCTGAAAAAAGAATTAACAGAATTAAAATTAAATGGTACAAAATTTAGACTCACATTTGATGAATGGACAAGTATACAAAACAGACATTATTTAAATATAAATATTCATTCAGAAAAGAAAATTTGGAATATAGGACTCACACATGTCTCAGGAAGTATGCCTGCTGAAAAATGTGTAGAAGTAATTAACTGCAAACTGAAGGAACATGGACTATCTCTGAAAAAAGATATTGTCTGCATAACTACTGATGGAACAACAGTGATGAAAAAAGTTAGGAAGTTGATTGATATAAATCAACAATTATGCTATGCTCATGGAATTCAGCTTGAAGTAATCAGTGTGCTATATCAACAAAATAAAGAGCAGAAGAAGCAAAATACTCTGGATTTAGAAACTTCTGATTCTGACTTCGAAGAGAGTGACAATGAAGAAAATAATAATACAATTGTTGAAAGTACCTTATTTGGATATGAAGAAGATAATAGTAATGAGGATGAAATATTAACTTACCAAGGATTGCTTCCTATAATTAAGAAAATTCAAAAAGTTGTTAAGATATTTAAACGTCCCCTACTAAAAATGCCGTTTTACAAAAATACATACTTACTGAAATGAAGAAAGAACTTATGCTAATGTTAGATTCTAAAACATGCTGGAATAGTTTGCTCTTAATGATGGAATGATTTTTGAAATAAAAAAAATCCAATTCAGAAAGCACTAATTGACTTAAATTTACAAATTAATTTTTCCGATATTTAATTCGATTTAATATCTAAAACTGTATTAGCTGTGCTTCCAATAAAGCTGGCTATGGAGGCATTATGACAGAAGGATTTCAACTTATTAACAGTGAATGCAATAATAAATTTTATGTTGCAATCACTTAAAGATCAGGACATGCCACTATCTGAGGAATTATACAGTGCATTGAAAATTCACATAGAAGAAAGGCATGTTGAACTAGAAAATGTTTTAAGGTATTTAAATAATTATAACGACTTTGTAGTATTTCGTGACGCTGCTCCATTTCATTAACATTAATCTTTGTTCAGCTCTTTAAGCAGGAAATACCTCTTCTCTTATTTGAAAAACAAAACTTTATTAACTAAAGTTTTGTTTTTCAAATAAGAGAAAAGGTATTTCCTGCTTAAAGAGCTGAACAAAGATTAATGTTAATTATAACGACTTTAAAAAAGAAAACGAAAAGGAAGAAAAGAGGCTAACAAAGTCAAATTTAATTAAGTTCATTGTAAAGTTCCACAAAAACATTTATGAAAAGTAAACACAAACCTATCCAGAGGAATTCGTTGAAGATGATGTTGATGTTAATATCGGAAAAAAATTGTCTCTCGAGAAGAAATTACAATTAACTATAAATAGAAAAACTGCCACAAACAATAATACAAAAAATAGATTTATCCAAAACCGTCAGACGAGAGATCGAGTTGTTAGAAGATGAAGGACTTCGAGGCAAATATTTAGAGGAAATATATCACTCATTATTAACAGTACCACCAACCAGCGTGGATGTGGAAAGAGCATTTTCAACTGCAGGTAATTTGTTCACAAAAATACGTTCCAGGCTTAATGACAGTTCAATAGATGCATTATGTTTTTTATGATCACATTTCAAAAATATGTAGTTAATAAATTAGTTAATGTTATTTTTCTATTAATAGATATTTTATTACAGACTACATAATAACTTTTTAACAAGATTTTTATGTGATATTTACTCTTCTTAATACTAATAATATATGTTTGGTTCCTTTATTGTATTGTAATACTGTAATGGTTTATTTTTTATATTTTTTGTTTCTAATGTCCCAAATTCTTATTTTACTATTCTTATCAATAATATTCGATTATAACATTTGTTCTTTTATTTTATACAAAATTTTTCATATTTTTATAGTTTATGCATATTTTGTATAAAACGAATAAATATGGCAAAGAAACAACTGTGTTTTTGAAAAGTTCCTAATACAGGTATTCCAGTATTATGTTTTAAAAAATACCGAATAACGGTATTGTATTTTTGGTCCGGTATTGCAATCATTAGTAATGACCAAAAAGAAGGGTATTTAAGAGAAACTATAGTGATAATTTGGCAAAGTCCAGCAGGAGATATAATTAATGAACAATCTATAGAAAACTTTCTGAAGGCATGGCTGTTTGCTATGAACAATCAGTGAGGAGAATAAAGAAGAAAATCTTAAAAGCAATAAATCAAGAGTCCCCAACTTTTTTGTACCTAAGATCATATTCTAGAATACTGGTCAGACGGCAGGCACCATTTATTTTTTCAAGGTGAATTTATAGTTGGACATAGTTAACAATACATACATATAATGTACAAAAAACATTTAATTCCAAAAATATAATTTAACAAAATTATTGTTAGTATTCTTGTGTAAAATAAATAATTACTAAATATAGTAAATAATGCATACAAAATCTGCAAAGTCGCTTATCTCTATTGAATGTCAATAACAATAATAATGCTTATAATTACACCATGACTCTGCAAATCCAGAGTTCTGCCTCACTCAGGTCTTCTACTATTTTCTAATAAATATAAATATATTCAAAATACACAACGATCAAAGTAACATCTAACCAGCAAAGTAGAGAACTGAAAAAACTTACAACTATAAAAGTATCAAACAAATGTTAACTAGTTATCAAACAAGTGGAACTAGACTGGCAAAAACTACATTAGAAACTTACACTAATAAATTGAATAAATTCTCAAAACAAATTAAATAATAATAAAAATATAAAATTTATTAGACTCAGAAACCACTTACAAAAGTGTAACCAAAGCTTTAATAAAGCACTTCAAAT
>WUQG02035943.1:0-10841 GCA_011317285.2 Androctonus mauritanicus | reverse complement strand
TGAAATTTTTCAAACCATCTTCTGCATGTTCTATCAGAAACTGTACCTTCACCAAACACTTTCAATAAATTTCTACATGTTTCTGTAGCATTTCTTCCTTATTGAAATTCGTACAAAATACAGTGTCACAAATGAACTTTATCAGTAGCCATGAATACACGATCACATTTCACTTAATACTAACATGAATCATCTTCGTTTTATTTCATTTGCTAGGTCAGTATGTATACATTCATTGATAAAAAGATAGCCAAATATGCACCAAATGAATATGCGCATGCCTGGTAAAACTTGTTGTATCCGGAACGAACAGAACTTTCCGGTACACCTAATATATTTATTTACCATTATTATTAATTAAAAATGTTTTAATCCATTAGCTAGTAATCGATAAATGCTTATTATATTTAACTGAAGTAGATTAAAAACTAACATTTTAGTTAGTTTTTAATCTACTTCTATTATAATAACTATTAACTTCAAATACAAGCACTCATATGCAGTTTTATTTGAAGTTAATAGTTAGAAGGGTATAGCAGTTTGTAAGTAGTTTGCTAACTAAAATAATGTTTAAAATAACGAAATAATAAATAAGCTATCAAAAAAGTTCATCATAAGTAAAATCAAAACTTTGAAATCGCATGCTTAACATCTAGAAATCACGTTGCACACGTCATCCTAACAGTGTATGACATCATCGTCAAGATGATTTTAAAATACAATCAAAGATTTGAATATGATAACTCAATTTGACAAAATACATGTAAGAGAAAATGAAAATTCGAACGGTCTCTTGGGAACCATGTGACAGACGTATTATTCTAATAGAATTTTTAATGCGATAATTTAATATGAAATTTTTTAGAAAAGAAAACAGTTATTAACAACAATAATAAAAAGAAAATATTTTTATGTAAATTATCAAAATTTATTACTATTCGTTAACTTGATATTTTCTGAAGCTACATAATCCTAATGATAATGTTCACCAACATCAATCTCGCTTCGGAGTAAAGTAAAATTTTACTTTACCTGAAGTGATCAAGCGAGTCGCGTCACTGACTCCAATCTGCATTTATATAAGTGTATCAGATAGGCAACGTCGCACTGCCTGATGCGCCGTGACACAGATATTCTCGACAATAATCCAAGAATCTTAAGTAGGCGCACTGCGCTGGATTACTTCTGGTTAAAGTACAATTTTACTTTTTAATTGATATACTGGTGTTTGTATTATAATAATTTATTTTGTGTATACATATTTAAAGTTTCAATAAAATATTTATTTTGGCAAATGACAGTAATATATCAGTAATTAAAAATCAAAGATCACATAATTTATTGGTTTCAAATTTTTATTGAATTTTAAGTGCTAAAGTTGGGGAGTCAGTTTATACATGGATTGCTTATATTTGAGTATATATGATAATTAATTAACTTTTAATTGTTTTTCTACTTATTTTGAGTTTGATATTTTAAGTGTGTTCTTACTTTACAAGTTCCTGCATTTGAAAGTTCTTTTTTTAAGTATCAAATATTGAAAAAAATTGAAAATAAGTATATTATTTTGCAATGAATAAATGTTAAACATTCATAAATATGACATTTCAAACCCATAGCATATAATACTATACAATACAGTACTACTAGGTATTTAGCAGAAAGTCTGTTATCTAGTTTAAAATAGGAAAAATCAAGATGGTAGACCAGCAGAAGTAGCATACTCTATGGTTACCATGGTTTTATTAGAACATTAAGTAAATCATGTTCATTTCTGGATTGTGCCTAAAGCAGTAGTTTGTCTGTATGAAAAGTCATCTACTCATCTGTCAATGATGAAGAATAAAAATTCTTTATTATCTGTATGAAAACAAATAATTTCTTTATTATTATAATTTTCTTGATTTTAAAGGAATTTTTTAAATTTCCTTAGATAAATAAATCATTGTTTAAGCAAAAACTCTCATTTTATTGATCTTTATTTAATATTACTGTGATAAAATTTAATTGTTGAGACTATAATCCTTATTTTTACCATTACATTTATAGGAAACAAATTTCCTCTTTACATGTTTTTGCTTCATAAACATATTCTAATAAATTAACTTGTAAAGTTGGGAACTTCCAGTATACATATTGATTATAAAATGTACTATTAATTTATCTATTTAATGATGAAAAAATTTTGTTTTTTTGATAACTAGAAATATGGAGTAAAATATTTAAATTTTATTCTAAATGTAAAATAAATTTACAGTAAAAGCCAAATTATAAGGAAAACTTTTCGTTAAACTATCAATAGTTCAAAAAATAGGAAATATTGATGTGAAGAGGTTAACTCTGACCTATCCTATTTATTATTTTATTATGCTTTTATTATTTTATTGTCATATTCATTATTATTTAACATATTATGTTTTGTTTAAGAGTTAACTTACTTCCGTCTTAGTATTTGGTAATTTACGTTACATTTCCGTCTTAGTATTTGGTAATTACATGTTATAGAATGGACATCCGTCTTCTGAAAGAGCTTTCTCGGTTTGTGACATCATCTCTTCTAAATAATTTTACCACTGATCCAATATAAGAAAATAAGAATAATCTTTTATCGATGTTTTGTTCGGTTTATGATTAAAGTGTAAAGAGGATGACATGAATTGATCTACTCCTGTAAACTAGTAAAATTAACTTTTTGCATGACTTATGTAAATGAAGCAATGCATGACTGTACGTCACCTAGTAGAAAAAGCCTAAGATTCCGATGACTCTGAGAGGTGTAACACGTAGGTGTTGATTTCAGAGTGAAATTGCTTGAGTGATATTTTTGAATCCTTGTAAAAGATCTACAATGGTTTAAAGTTTGTATCAGCTGTGGAGGTATTAGAATTTAAGTAGTCTTTAAGATTTATTGATTGTGAATAATTTGATTTTGGATATTTTGAATGTTGATTAAATAAGTTTTGTTGATTATTTGAAGTTGCTTTATTAAAGCTTTGTTTACACTTTTGTAAGTGGTCTTTGAGTCAAATAAATTTTATATTTTTCATTATTTAACTTGTTTTGAGAATTTATTCAATTTATTTGTGTAAGTTTCTAACGTAGTTTTGCCGGTCTAGTTCTGACACTTGTTTGATACTTCGTTGTAAGTTTCCGGTTGTTTACTTTGTCGATTAGATGTTAAACTTAGATCATTGTTTGTTGTGAATTATGTGTTAAGTTTAGAAAATAAGACCTGAGCTCAGGCAGAACTCTGGATTTGCAGAGTCATGTTAACCATTAGGTGTAATTATAAGCATTATTGTTATTATTGATATTCGATAGAATTACCGACTTTGCATTGGTAATCCTTAATTTATGACAGAGATTTGGTTTCAAATCCTGCAATTGTAAGTCAGAGCAGTACTGATTCAGAAATGACCAAATTTATGGATTTATCACTACTGATGTTTAGTAGGATATTAAATATCATCCTAATAAATATAACAAACAAAACTACAAGAACCAAGCACAAAAAGTGTGGTTTCTATATATCAGATATGTCCAAGGACTCAAACCCATGTCAATTACATTAACCAATCACAGAATTTACTGATGATATCATCATCATAACTATGAGTTGTCATAAGTTGAGGAAGTTTAAGTTGAGGATTATCTATACTTTATAATTAACTTTTATTTAGAAGTTAAAATACAAAATATAATGTACAGGAGGTTCTATAAATCTGCCATTTTATCTATATTTCTAATTTACAAAACAAAAGTAAATAATAATCACATTCAATATGGTGTACTTCTTACTGAATATACTTATAATTTAGTTTTATAGCAAGAGGCTTTATGTTAGAACTTAAGTGCTTGGATTTGCAATTTTTTTGATTGTCTTATTTATGTTTCCACTTAATGAAATGCAGTTTTAAATTGCTACTGAAATATATAAAACAGTATTATTACTTGTTTAAAGAAACTATTTTGTAAATATCATAATATTATTATTTTTTATTGTTTTTCATTATCAAATAGTACAATTTACTGGCAAACTGCTGTTGGAGATTGCAATCTATTACAATCGGTCTCTAATACTTCTAATCAAATTTTTGTAATTTCCAATAGTTCTGATCAATTAGTAAATATCAAGAATAAATATGAGAAAAATATAATAAAGTGACTTTTTTAATGGTGTAAAATATTAACAAAATTACACAAAATAAATACTCTTGATCTCAAATCATAGAGATCATCAAGTTATATGATGAATCAGAATGAAATATGAATAGTAGTAATAGGAAAGAATGTACATGAACAGAGGGGAGTATTGAAGAAGAGAAAGAGAATTTAATAAAATAAACAAAAATGCAGTTAAGAGAAGACTAGAATTAAATTATGGAGAAAATGGGAAACAAAAAATGAGGAACTGTATAGCCTCTTTCCTTTACTGCATTGTAAAGAAAAGAGGCTATGCAGTTGAAAACAGAAAAGTGAAAAATATGTAAGCTAATGCAATGAGAGCAGACAAAAAATAAAAATAATAATAAAACAAGATGGGAAAAATGAAAGGGAATAAATAGAATATGTAAATTAAAAAGGTTATTATTTTTACACTCTAGAATGTTAATTGTAATGAACCAGATTTGCAGTATCATTATAGAAGGATTATTAAATATGCAATAACAATCAATTTCTAAGGCTTCTCTAAAAAGTAAGGAGTTAGCAGAGACATTAAGCACTATTACTTTTCCAATCAATGCTCCTTGGAAGCATTGATTGGACTTCCTTCTAATCAGTGCTTCCAAGGAGCATTGATTGGAAGGAAGCAAAAGTACTTTAAAGTATTCCTCTCTCTTACAGAGAAAATATATTGGTGCCATTGTCAAAGATTTAAAGACTGTATTGCTTCTGTATATTGGTGCCATTGCTGTTCTTCATATTCTGGTTAATGATAGAAACTCTGAACAAAATTCAAACTAAATGGTATTTATTCTATCCCTTTAAAATAACAGCATAAAACTATTCTATACATTGGTGCCATGGCCAGAGACTTAAAGACTTATATCACCAAACATGCTTCCAATATTATAAAAGAAAATTATTGTTCCTCCCACATGGAAAAAGTGCTTATTGATGATTTCTTTCCTGATTGAAGAAGGTAAAACTAATAGTGCCTAATATCCTACTAATTCAACACTTATAGCAGTTGTGTTTTACTTAGAAAAAACTTTTTATTTCAAATGTTTCAAATGCCATCCTCAGGACTCAACTGTTAATAAAAAAACACAACTGCTATAAGTGTTGAATTATTCCAAAGTCTAATCATAGTGATTAAAGGCAGTATAATTTAAAAGTTATATCCTACTAACTCCTTTCTTTTTAAATAAGCCTTAAAAATTGAATGTTTCCATGTATTAATAATCCTTCTATAACAATGCTGTAAATCTGGTCTACTATAAATAATATTCTAAAGTATAAAAATAATAGCCTTTTCAGTTTTCATTTTTCAATTCAATTTTATTATTTTTTCTTTTTTTGGTCTACTCTAATTGCATTAGTTTATCTGTTCTCCATATCTCCATTTTTTGGCTGCATAATCGTACTTTCCTTTGCATTACAGCAGTCTGAGTCATGATAGCAACTGGAAGATGCAGAGGATTCTAAGAATATCTGAGTAGGGATAACTGCTTTTTGATTACTGACCTTGGCTATATTTTAATGGATGATTCCTTTTGACAGAAGACTATCTACAGGAACTGGAGAATAAAGCAGAAAAGATCAATTGGCACAAAAACCTCATGGAACTTTGAAATGGACATCTCTTCTGCCACTAGTGAATGAAACTAACAACAACAGAGGAATATGATTTCTGATTCAAAAGAACATTATACACAACATTTTGTCAGTTTCAGCAGCAACTCAGATCAAATAGGACAAGTCACAGTAAGGATTTCCAAGAGATACCAATTGAAATGAATATATTGTAGGTGTATGTGCTAATAGCCAGCAGTGATGAAAGATAGAAGCTTATATGAAGACATAATGGAGGAAACAAACATCATTTCAACACACTTTACAATCATCATGGCAATATCAATGCAAAAGTTGGAAAAAGACAGCAGGATGAACATCTCTCATCATTCTGTTGGTGTACAAGTGCTAATTTAAAAATGCAAATTTTTTAACACTAAGTGAAATATGACAAATGATTTTTCATCAAATCATCAAAAATTAGAACAATTGGTTATTATAAGAAAGATAAAAAGAACTCATAAAAAAATTGAAAATACAGATAAGCTTCCAAATTTGCTGTAACCCGTACATATATTTCTTTTTTCATGGACATAAATTTATAAAATTTATACAAACAGTAGCACTATAATAGTTTTAAAGAAATATTAATCATTTTAATTATAATAATAAGTTACTTTTGATTAAATGAGCCACTTTAATAAGGAATAAAATTGAAGTTCTTATCTAATAAGGTTTGGCAGAATTTGTTCTTACAAATGGATAGTGGAAGAATAAGGAGATGTATTCCCTTACAGTTTTTGTTTGAAACTGTTATGATATAGGAATAGGGAAATAAATAATTTAAAACACTTGACTGTAACACTTCTGTTTCTATGACAATAATAGGGTTGGGTAACTTATTATTTTTGTATTTTTCTTTTTTGTCAGTTCTCTTTACATATTTTCTTTTTCTCCATTTTCAGCTGCATAGTCCCATTTTCCTTTGTATTGCAGTTGATCCCCTCATTTTTCTTGATTCCCATTTTTCTGTTATGATTTAGGCCTGGGCTCCACTACACCTGAAAACTGAAACTGATAACATAAACTGAAACAAGCAAAGTTATGCTTCAGGTTACTTTCAGTTTCAGCTTAAGCTCCACATAAAGTTCTGTCAGCTTGTTTATACAACACCATCTAGTGTCCATTTACTATACATATTCGAGATAGAGGATGCTCTGATGACTGATGGTCCACTTATCTAAACTACGACACCAACAATGAATAAATTAAAAAGTGAAACATCAAAATTTTAAATCATTACCTTTCTTAAGATTTATATAATCTATTTGGTTTAAAACACAAAATTAAATTAATAAAATAAGAGCTTTTTATTATTCATAGCATTAAATGCGCAGAACCTTAAAATTTTTCTTGGTCTGCGCACTGCCATGTTTTCTTCTGAATACTAAACTCTGATTGGTTACATAGTTAGACCTGAAATTGAAACGTTAAATTTATTTAAACTGTATTTTCAGGTGAGTTTCTGGCGAAGATACAGTGTACAAACCGGAAGCTGCATCACTTTCAGTTTCAGTTTTCCGTTTCAGGCGTGTTTTCAGGTGTAGTGGAGCCTGGGCCTTACAATTCTACTTTTTTCTTAACTGCACTTTATTTTTAATAAATTATCTTTTCTTTCTTTGTTCTTCCCTGTCCATACATTTCAATTTCCTACCTGTTAACATGTATTCTCTCTCCTGTTACTGCCATTCATGTTTCATTCCAATTCATCATACAACCTAATGATGATTTGAAATCAAAAGTGCTTGTTTTTTTAACTTATTAATATTTTATACCATTAAAATATTGTTTATTTTGTATTATCATTTATTGCATTCTTCTTATATTTATTTAGGAAGGTGATTTAGTCATTATTAAAATCAAATTTGATGTAAAATTAATTAATCCTATAGATTCATCTATTTAAAAATGGCTGTTTTTCAAATTTTCTGAAACTTTCCTGTCATAAATATGGAACCATTTAATATATTTTTATGACATACAACATATAGATGTGCCATTAAAGATAATTTTGATAGCATTACTCAATTCACATAAATAATGGTGACTTGGTCCCAATTATTTATATAAAGAATTTAAATTCTGCAAAAGTTAGAAAGGTAATTTTTTAATAAAAATTCCCAGGTCTGGCTGAAATATGGTGAATACTTAATTTTTACAATGTCATGGAACTATATTATTCCCTGATGGAAAAGGAAAAAATACTACATGGTATGATATCATATCAGTAATATGATATTTAAAATCAACAAATATATAATATAAACTCAAATAACTTAAATTTTTTAATTTTGTAAACTGATGTAATCAACTATTAAGAGAATTACATCAATACAATATATTATCCTCTTGTTGGTATTATTATTATTATTATTACACTATATGCCAAACATTTGTAACTTAAAAATATAGTATATGTTTATTTTCTGTATCACAAGCAAATTATGGGAAATTTTTTTTATAAATCATATTTATGGAATTGGATATATGTAAACCAGAGAAATATTTTAATCAATTATTTTTAATCATTTCAAAATATTGGATATGCTCAGAAAATATGTAATTAATTCTTCTCAGTACTGCTTGTTTAATTAATAATACCATTAATATCATTTACCATTTTTTTCTAAAATAATTTAAAAATAACAACAAAAAAGCAAAATTATAAATATGTTCAATTAAATTTTTCATTATATTTTTCTCACTTTTATTTGTTATTTGAAGTTTTTAGGTTATATTTGTTTCATTTATTTTTAATTGCATTTTTATTATATTGTAATAAAGTAAAACATTTTTGAATTTATTTGGTAGTAGTAATTGATGAGAACAGTTTTTACCAGAAACTTTACTGCATTTAGAATTGATGGCTAGAGTCAGCTCAATCTAATCAGCTTTGAGTTTTCTCACAAATAAACAGATGACTGAAACTTGAATTTTTTCTTAAATAAGCTTGAACTTTGATGTTTTGAAAGTCTTTTTAAATTTGTTTCTTAAGAGACTTTTTAAATTTGCAAATATTATTTATTGAGCAATAGAAAATTGTTCTTTGATACATGTGTCAAAATAGAGATTATGAAATTTTTATTGTTTATTTTTAAATTAAATACTGCAATTATTCTTATAATTTTTTACAACCAGACATTAGATCTGTAGCAAACTTCATGATTATATAATATAAAATCAGTTTTCCAATATTTACAATTAAGTTACTGTAGAAACAGGAGAAAGAAAATAGTCCAAGAAAAATTTTGATTAAGACACAATCAAATGCCCTTATTTGCCAATTATTGATAGATCTATCTGCTAATCTATTTATAATCTTGGCAGTTGTGAACTTCAAACACATTTAAGTAGATTGCCCTTTCTTATTTTATTGTGAAATATTTACAGCTTTTTAATTGTT
This sequence comes from Androctonus mauritanicus, assembly GCA_011317285.2. Classification (NCBI taxonomy): domain Eukaryota; kingdom Metazoa; phylum Arthropoda; class Arachnida; order Scorpiones; family Buthidae; genus Androctonus; species Androctonus mauritanicus. The sequence continues at coordinate 1,642 of WUQG02035943.1, read as the reverse complement.
CTGTTTTTAATCAGTTTTTAAGATTTTATTTGGAAAGAAATTTAATTTGTCCTTTTTTATTAGTTAGTAGTGTTTTAAGCATAGTTTTTCTTTTGCATGAATTATGAATTTTTATACTATTTTTATGAATTACTTTTTTGCATTTATGTTTTTTTAATGGAATTAAAGCTTACTTATTATTGTATTTTGTTTGATTTTATCAATTATCCTTTTAAAGTTTTTGAATATTATTGAATATTATATACTATAATAGACTTTTTTGCTTTCTACAAATATATATTATACATTATTTTTATTTTTTATGAACATTGTATTTGATGCAGTCTAGCCCAGATGATCCATATATCACCAAACAAAAATAATGCACAGACTGTTCATTATGATCATAATTAGGCTGACCAATAATTAGTTGCATTTCCAAGTGCAATGAATTAATAAAAGTCTATTCTCAAGAAATCAGCATTATTTAGCAGTTCTTAAAGTTCACAAAAAATTTTTGTTTAAAGCTAACATTTTTGGTGCTAATGCACCATCATCAGGCTAACATTTGAATACACCAATCTTTTAAAATACAAATAATTTAATAATTGAACATAAAATTCATTAATACATTATGTTACCATAATTACCCATAACAGAATATAATATAAAGTAAAATAAATCAAAAAAATCAAAAATAAACAAAAATAAAATGAAAATAAGTAAACATTGTACATTATGTTAATATGTCCTTTACATATATTTTCTGTATTCATAGAGGAGTGATATACGCTATACAAACTCAGTTCACCTTATCTTACTATGCCCGTGGCTGTTCTTTTGTGTCTCCTCTGACTTTATTTCTAGGCTACTGAGAAGGTGTGCCCATGGGGCGGGTAATTCCACTGTTGGTCTGTCATTCAAAAGGTTTCTTTTTTCTGCCTAATTACATTCTCTATCATTTCTGCTATCATGGCATGGGACATCTTAGTTATCGGTCTTATTATCCTCATTTGCCACCATTGTATCTTTAAATCATTAGCATATGTCTCTGAAATGAGGGCTGTAGACAATCTTGCATTAGCTATGTCTTTTTATCTTCTTCTATTCTCTATGCCATCATTCTTGTTGTTACCCCTATGCAGATGGCCTGTTGTTGTGTAATAAGGTTTTTCACTGGGATACTATAAATCCTTGGCCTTTATCTGTTTTCTCTCAGATCCTTTTTGTTGTGCAATATATCAAAAACAGTTGGTACCCTCCTTACAGCTAACTTTTTCCCAGTTTTCTTTGCTCCTTTCCTGGTAACATGTTGGGGGTGTAAGGCACTGGTTCTTTTACTCCATGATAGAGAGCCATTAAATACTTTTTACTGTATCCATGCTGGTATTCAACTTTGAATATGTAATTAAGTTCTTGTTGCAAGTCCTTCTTTTCTGTAACATATAAGTTTGCCCTTCTGAAATAGAAATTGAAGGCTGCTGCCTTGTACGCCATTGGGTCAGCTGACCATTTTGGTATAATGACTGGCTCATAAATGGGTTTCTTAAATAAATACTTTCTATAAATGATCTTCTGTACCCATGTTGTTCTCCTACTTCTATGATGTACTCTATCTCATGTTTCAAATTCGTTCAAGAGATCCATATTGAAACATGGATTT